>PVKN010001248.1:0-45747 GCA_004027915.1 Capromys pilorides | reverse complement strand
AATTGTTGACCAAGCGTATTTAAAAACAATTCACAGGGCTGGAGATTTAGCTCAGTGGTAGAATGCTTGCCTAGCAAGCTGGAAGCCCTGGATTCAGTCCTCAGCACCAAAAACAAAAACAAAAGACTTCCCTAAAAACAGTTCATTGTACATATATTTTTGCACAGCTCATGTTTAAGCTGAAATGAAGGAAAACTTTTAGGCAGTAGAACCCCTGTCTTGGGCTGGGGAGATAGCTTGGTGGTCTAAGCGTCTGCCTGGCAAGCACAAGGACTAGGGTTTGATCTCTGGTATCGAATCCCATGCCAGCCCTGGAGCCCCAGGTGCACCATGCTGGCCACCAGAACCAGGCATGGTGGTGCACACGTGTGATCTCAGCTCTGGGGAGGCTGAGACAAGAAGATTGCTATGCATCTGAACGCATAGCAAGACCCTGTACCAAATAAATAAATAAACATTTTTTTAAAACATCTGTCTTGTGCCTTTTCTTCTTCCTTTTGACCATGTCTTACAATCTATACTTTTGAAAACACATCTGTTAGTTATACCACCATCTATTGTGCAATGAATGTGTACATATTAACTTTAAAAAATGAAGTAAAACCCCCACCGGAGGCTCCTTGGAGCTTAGTAGACTCCTGTGCACAGTGGAGGGACAGCAGCTATTGTCCGAGGACATCGAGGGAGACACCTGAGCGAAGACCAGGCACCCTGCCAATGACACAGCAAACCAGGACCAGCAAAATCGGAAAGCTTGCAGACCGAAGTAAAGGCTCCGGGTAAGGATGGATTTCCTAGCTCTGTGCTGGATTCTAGTGCGACCCAGGGGCTCGAGGCCAGAGGCCTGGGCTTCAGCCTGGCCACAACCACAGCTGGGGCTGTAATAGGTGGGGTCTGGTGGGTGACATCATCCTGGACCTGGGCTGGTCCTTAGAGAGCGGGTCCTGATAAAGCTGGCCTGTGCCCACCCCAACCCCCGCCCCACTGCACACCCGTGCACACCCCCACCCCATTGCACACCCGTGCACACCCGTGCACACCCACACCCCACTGCACACCCCTTCCCTCCACTCCACACTTGTGCCCACCCCACCCCACTGCACACCCTTGCACACCCCCCCCCTGCACACCTGTGCACACCCCCACCCCATTGCACATCCGTGCACACCCACCCCCTGCACACCTGTGCACACCCCCACCCCATTGCACACCCGAGCACACCTACACACCTCGTCTCCCTTTCCTTCCCTGCCTGGCTGTGAAGCCGCCAGGCCCTCCCCGAGGCAGGACAAATGGATGAGTGGGTGGTGGATCTTGGGTTTCTAGCCCCCAAAGCTATGAGTCAAGGAAACCTTTCTGCTTTATAAAATTCCCAGCCTTAGGCATTTGTTGCAGCAGCTCCCAGAACACTCAGCCACCAAAGCCAAGATGTGTCTCTTGGCCTGGGGAGGATAGGATGCCATGGCAGGAAAGGGAGAGTGAGGAGGGACCAGGGTCCCTACAGCCACCCTCCCTGCAGCCTCCTGAAGTTTCTCTGCCTCCCTGTGTGCCTAGGATGTGCACACAAGGCCTTTGGGGACACTTGGCCAGTCGCGGCAGGGTCTAAAGAAGAGTGCAGGCTGGAGGTGGGATCTGCAGGCTTGTGAAGGGAATGCAGTGACAGGACCGGGCACAGGCCCAGAGCCACCACCACAGGGACCCAGGCAAGGGCACGTCACACCCACATGAGGCCACAATGATTTGCACCCCAGATCCAAGAGGCTCTAGGGTCTTGGACCTGGGGAGAAGTTCTGTGCAGTGACAGCGTCCTTGGTGACCACATACTGATGCTGGGGGATCCTGTGGAGCAGAGATGGTGGGTGTGTGTGTGCTGTCCCTGGACGCTTCCCTGCAGGGCGGGCAGCAGGACCGCAGCCCTGGGTGTGGGGTCATGCAGGGGCTCTGCCTCTGTTGAGCGTGCAGAGGGCGCCCGGTCCTCGCGTTGTATGAATGTGGAGAACATTCACAGACACACTCACGAGGTGCTGGCTTCAGGGCCTCGTTGCCCTGGAAGGCAGAGGCAGCAGGTAGGGTCACCTCAGTTCTGTGCTGAGATTTTGTCCCCGGCAGGAACAGATCCGAAAACAACAGTGGCAACTGCCAACACCAGCAGGCGCTGAGTGAGTCCCCGGAGTGCACTCTATGGCAATTCGGTGGCCCCTGTTTTTACAGCATGTGAAACTACTGGGATGGTGTGCAGCTGCGGGGCTGTCCCTGAGCGTCTCCCTCTTGTCTGCCTCTGCGAAGTCCAGCCCTCCCGGCCCTCAAGTGCCCACGGCCTACTCGCTTCTGGCCTGAGCCAGCAAGGCTGGCCCCCGAGCCATGATCAGAGCTGTGCAGGGTCAGCCCCACCCAGGACTGTGTAGAAAGGAGACCCCTTGGTACCCTGCCCACCTGCCAAGCCCAGATGGGAGCTGGCCTTCGTTTCCTCCTCCTTGCACCTTGACTCTGTTCTTCTTTATGGTTAGGGTCCTCAGGGGCCACATTGGACCCCCGCAGGAAGTGTGTGTGTTGAGCCTCTGCATCCCAGAACTGCAGACTGCACTATTTGGAGATGGGCTTGTTGTAGTCCGGGGTTTCCAAGGTGAACAACAAAACAGCACACAAGACACTTAACTGTGTGATTATTTTGTAGTAGGCACTCAGAGTCATGTACTAGAGACTGTAGGAAATCTGGCCACGCACTGGAGAGTCTAAGAAACCAGCCAAGGGCCTGGATCTCACAGTGATGCTCTGCATGAGTCTAGCTGGTGGCCTAGAGCCCACGACGGTGTCCTCCACGGTCTAGCTGGTGGCCTAGAGCCCATGGTAGTGTCCTCCATGGTCTAGCTGGTGGCCTAGAGCCCATGACAGTGTCCTCCACGGTCTAGCTGGTGGCCTAGAGCCCATGACAGTGTCCTCCATGGTCTAGCTGGTGGCCTAGAGCCCATGGTAGTGTCCTCCATGGTCTAGCTGGTGGCCTAGAGCCCATGACAGTGTTCTCCACAGTCTAGCTGGTGGCCTAGAGCCCATGACAATGTCTCATTCGGTCTGTTTCACAGATCTGAGCTGGGAAGGCCCCAAGGTCAGTGGAGAAAGCCAGGAAGTCTGTGCCAGCGGGATGAAGGATCTGAGCTAGCAGGCTGAGGGATCTGACCTGGAGCCAGGAGGCAACACTCAAGGGAAGACCCAGAGCTCCCCCAAAAGAACCGCAGCCACCCTTAGTAACAGAGAGGTTCTGGGCTCCTCTGGCAATGAGAACAGCCAAGTTCCCATCAGGAAAGCTAATGCAGTAAGGTCCCTCGGTAGACTAGCCCAAGAGAACCAGCCGCTTCCAACAACTCCAGCAGCTTCGAAACACCTTTCTCTCCAGTTCTGCCTCTTATGCTGCCACTAACAACCCCCAGGTGGCCTCCCACACCCAGCAGGCAGTTCACTCCAGCTGGCGGCTACACGTTGACCACCAGTTGTCAGTCCACTACAGGGCCTCTAAGTGATGAGTACGTCCACTGAGGTCCCTGGGGCGTGGCACCCTGGGACCAATGGGCCAGAATGGGAGAGGCACCCCCTGCAGGCCAGGCTAGGATGCAAGCAACTCGTGTCTGCTGGTCAGGGCTTGCCAGTCCTGTCCCAAGGCTCAGGGGACTCCTGTCACCTTCAGTTCTGCAGCGGCTGGGACAGGAAATGAACAGATGGGCCATGGAGGCCAGAGGAGCCTCCTGGCCTAGGCTGGACAGGATCTGAGAACTGGGTGGAGGTGGGCAGGGCCTGGCCACCTGGTCAGGGCCCCAGGACCTCAGTGCCCGGTCCTTCCACTGCCCCACATCCCATCCACTGCACACCTAGGTGCCTGCCTGGTTGTCATCTCCTGCCATGGCCCTATTTCAGCCCCAAAGCCACCTCCCCTCCCTGAATTCTCTTGGGTCGTCTCAGCATTCCATCTATTCCTCCTTGAGCCGGCAGCTCCTGTGTCAAGGGGCTCTTCCTGGTGGCCTGGTCAGCTGGACCTTTTGTCCTGGGGTGGCCTGGGGTTCCTTGGTCCCAGATACTCCCGGTCTTGGCAGTCACTCTTGCCTTCCCACTTCCCGCACAGAGAGGGGTGGCTCCGGGCTGTGGGGGCACACACGCGAGGCTAGGCTGCTGTTCCAAGGGTGGGCAGGGAGCTGAGAGGTCCCTGTGTCCCTTTAGGGTCCTTCGCCTATGAGCCTTGATGCCACCTTCATGGGCTGCAGGAGGGACAGAGCTCCAACCTGGACACATCCAGGGCTGTGGGCTCGGGAGGCCCGGTACCCGAGGAACCTGGCCGTTTGCCCCTGACCAGGGAGGCAGGCCTCGCCCAGCTCAATCAGGACAGTCTGGTCCGGGGCCAGACCCACACTTGGGGAGGTGACCAGAGGCCTCCCTGCTGGCCACGGTGACACGCCTGCCCCAAGGGAACCACTCTGTCCTGCTGCAGTGGCTGGATCCTGGGTCATCGCTCGCTGGTGCCCCAACCCTGGGTGTCTCCCCCTCCCCAGGCTGCCTGAGTGGGCAACTGAGGGCTGGGGACTGCACAGTGCAGCCTGAGCCTGAGGACTTGCGGGCTCCTCTGTGGTGCTGCCCATCCTGCTCTGCGAAGAAGTCGGGATGGCATCCGCGGGCTCAGGCAGAGTGTGCCGTGTAAGGACCCTGGCACCCCAGGGGCCTCCTGACCCCTGAGGTCAGGTTGAATCAAGCCCAGAGCTTTGCCAAGCCATGGGCATCTTGGGGTGCCAGGCAAAAGGGATGGCCATGCTCCAGGCCACGGAAGTTTGCTCAGTGCTGGGGGACGCCCTGTCCCCTCCGGTGGCCTGATAAGCTGGACCAGAGTTTGCCAGGGGACCCAGTACCAGCCTTCACTGCAGAGTTAGGGGCCCCTCCTGCCTCCCTGACGTGGCTGGGCCCATGCTCTGAGGTAGGCACTGTTCCTCCCCTGGGCCTCTGACTGTGTACAGGGTCTCCCCAGGCTGGGATGTCAGGGTTCCAGCCCCCTCTGTAGTCCTGCCTCTGAGGACAGCACTGCCATGTCAAGGTGTGTCTCTTAGCATGCCAGGACATGTCACAGAATGTTGTCATGTGTTCTAGCATGTTGGGGTATTGGGAGGGGGTCCACCCCCTCCCCGGGTTCCTCTCCTCAGTCTACTCTGAGTCTCATGAGGTCCTGACAACTACAGAGCAGCTCTGTGTCCACCTGGTCAGCACATCTAGCTGGAGTAAAATCCTCTGTCCACACTCTTCTCCTCTGGCACCATAAATACGTCAACTCTGTCTGTGACCAGGGCCCACGGAGGGCTCTGAGTGAACCCTGTGGGCGGCCTGCCCTCGCCCAGTGGGTCGATGACCTCGGTGCTGTGACCTCTCCCTGGGGTGCTCCTGGAGCCCTCACCCCTTTCCTGCTGTTCCCTGTGTGGGAGTCGCAAGTGTAGGTGCTTCTTTACGTGGCTTTGACTGAGACTCACGCAGCCATGAGGATTGAGACCCACCGCACACCGCTCTGCTCACCACTGCGTGGCCGTGCGCCGCCAGGGCTCGCTGCAGCCGCGATGCCTTCATGGAGGTGGGCGTCCTGGCTTCCCCACCGTCCTGCTCATGCTCCCCTCCCCCAGGCTCACCCTGGGACCGACACCCAGCACCCCAGGAGGTGGCTGTCTATGCCAAGCCACCTTTGCGGAGGCCACCGAGTTGTGATGAGGTCACTGGGTGGGTCCTGCTCCTATTTGGCTGAGTCCCCATGGAGATGGAATCTGCCAGCGAGGTGCCACGTGGCACCATCCAAGTGATGGGGAGCCACGGAGCCTGAAGCCCGGAGGCCAGGGGTGGGGTGGGGCTGCTCAAGACCTCTGGGTGGGGAGGATTCAAGCCCTGGGAAGGCCAGCTGTCCTGCGCTGTGCCACAGATCTAGCGGCTGGAGTCATCTGTGCAGGTGGCTGAGGCACACGGCCCTTCCCAGGTCGCCAGGCCTCGTGCAGCCCAAGGCCTGTGGAGGTGGCCACGCCCTGCCTCTGGCTCCCTGTCACTGTGCTGTGGGATGTCACCTGCCCAGGGTCCCAGTGCCACAAGGCAGTGTCTCTGGGGCTCCTGAGCCCTTCTGGCTTTAGCGGGAGGCAGTCCCTGCATGGTACGCCCCCCGAGGCCCAGCCCCTCTGTGCTGTCCAGGTCCCTGGTGGGTGGGAGCTGCAGGCCAGGCCTGGGGTGCCAACCAGCCTTGTCGGAGGCCTCCCGCCTCATTTCCCTCTCTGCTTCTGCCTCCCCGAGTCTCCACTGCCTCTCTGCTGTTGCTGGCTGCGTCTTCCCTCTGGGTCCCTGTCCGTCTACCTGTGTCTGTGACTTTATCTCTCTCTCTCTCTCTCTCACTCCCTGTCCTGTCGTCTGTCTTTCTGACTCTCAGCTCTGTTCTGAGGCGCCCTCTTTGCAGGGCGCAGCGGGTGAGCTGTGAGCCCACGCTGTACATCCTGGGGTGGCCAAGTCCCCTCCCTCTGCTGTCCCCGGATCTGGGCAGTGCAGGCGCCCACTTCCCAGGGGCTCAGCTCTCTGTGTGATCTGGGGCTGGTGGGGGTCTCTGCTGGCAGGGGTCCCTGCTGCCCTTCATCCTGCACCCACTGCCCGGGGGAGTTCTGCCGAGTCAAGGGCATAGTGTGGCATGTGCTGGCCCTTGCCTGCGGAGGGGGCTGTCTTGCTCTGTCACCTGCCCCTGCCCTGCTGCCTTGCACCTGTGTCCCTCGTAGTCCTGGGAAAGCAGCAGGTTGAGCTGCGGCTGTCCTGGCCTCCTCCTGCCCACAGGGGAGCCCTGGCTGTCACCTGCCCAGCCCAAGCAGAGTCCGGGTTCTGCTGGAAGCCAACCAGGGATTGCAGTCAGGATGAGCTCGGGTGTGAGACCCGGACGAATGGGCGTGGAGCCCTGGGGTTGAGTCCCTGCCCCGTGCTGGTCCTGTATGTCCTCCTCGAGGGGCAGTTGGGGGGAACCCTGAGCCCTAAGCCATAGATGAGCCCCACGGGAGACAGAGGAAGCTCAGAGGCTCAGGGAGCACCCAGACACGGAGCACCCCCCTTGGGGGCTGCTGGCTGAGAGATGGCCTTGGGCAGTGTCACCTGCAGATACCTCATGGACACCCTCCCTGGGGTGCTCTAGGCAGGCAGAGCCAGCAGGCAGGGCTCAGAAGTGAGAGGGGGCTGTGCTGAGCATCCCCGTTCCTGGGGGACGGTGGTGGCCATGCAGGGTGAGCAGAGGCAGGTGGGGGGTGCCCCTAGACTGGGGCAGAAGAGGCCACACATGAAAGATGGTGAAGAGCAGGGAAGGGGCACAGGGAAGCACCCACCAGAGTCCCCAGGAAGGGGACAGCCCCACCCTGACCTCCCCGGGCCCTGATCTCTGTATTTAGGGCTTAACTCAAACCCCACAAATCTCATAGCCAAACAGATCCAGCCCTGTGTGTAAACAGGCGCATCCGTGTGGCCTGCCCATGGGAAGCCAGGGACCCGTGGGTCCCTGCCCCTGACAGAGCAGGTCAGTGGGTTCAGGCCAGGAAGACCCAAGAGGAAGTGATCCCTGAGGTCACGGGGCCACATGCGCCAACACCTGATCTTGCTAGGGTCTGGCTGGAGCTCACTGTGGCCCCCGAGGCCTGTCCCCACAGTGGACTGGGGTGGCCTGGTCAGGTCGACTCGCTGTGTGGAGGCCACACAGAGTGACAAGAGGGGCTGGATGGGCACCTGCCTGAGTGCCCGGGTGGACGGGTGGGTGTTAGGCTTCCTGTGTGGGCAGAGGCCATGTGGCCCCAGGGGCCCTCCAGATACCACGGAGGACTTGAGTTCGGTTACCTTTCTGGCTGAGAATGGGCCTCGGCCCCTCAGGGAAGCCTTGGCCTGGCTCCCAAGGCCGGGCTGGGCCCTGCTGCCCACCTACCCTCACTGTTCCTTCAGTCCTGCTTCCCTGCATACGACAGGGAAGTCGTGGCCATCTCCATCACCTACCAGGGTCCTGTTCTCTCTCTGTTCCTGCATCGTTGTGGGGGGCGGGTATTTCCTTTCCACCCTGCCTGGACCCACAGGTCTCTGCCTGCATGTGCAGGGGGCTTGGTCCCTCTCTGCTGAGTTTCCCCATGGGAGTCCTGGTCTAGCAATGGGGCTGTGGGGCTGGGTGGTACCAAAACTGCACACCGTGGGCAGCAGGCAGAGCAGAGGCCCAGGGGGCAGGAACACCTAGGAGTCCAGGGGCTGCACGGCTGCCACAGGCTCCTGGGCTGCGGTGGCCCTGTGCCGAGGATGCTCTTCCTTTGGTGTGGGTGGGGGCCAGAGCAACCCTTCTCAGCCAGAAAGCAGCACAGGCCAGGGACCACCCTGCCTGGAGTGGCTCCCGTGCCTGCTGAGAGATCAACTGTTTGTTTTTCCAGGGAGGAGTTTATGAGAAGATATTTCCCATTCTGTGAATAACTGTGCCTCCTACAGGCACGAGTGCCAAGGTGCCCAGCCCATGGCCGGGAACCCTGCGAGGCTGCAGCCCCATGTGTGACTCAGCCTCCCCTGAAACCCGGAACACCCCCACCCCCCAGCTGGGTGCATTTACCCAGGGCAGCCACGGCATTTGTCACAGCTGTCCGCCATAACTCTTCAGGGAAGCCATGGCCCACAAATCCACCTGCTGCACACAGCGTGGCTTGGTGGCCCTTGAGGAACCCCTGGGCCTGCTCATGAAGTGGCCTTGCCACCTCAGATGCAGGCTCTGCCATGTCACACATGAGGCCACCCAGTGGTACGAGTGAGGTCACGCTGTTGGGGCTCAGTGGACGTCAGCTGAGTAGGGGTGTGCTCCCGCCCCTGGCAGGAGCCCCGTCCTGCTGCTCTGTGGCCCAGGTCAAGTCCTTCCAGGGTGGCCAGTGGCCTGGGCCAGGGCAGCTCTGCGTCCCTCCCATCTCCCCCCTTCCCTTCTTTCCTTCCCTCCTCTCTCCTATCCAGTTACTCACTGACCCCTTACTTCACTAGAGGTGACATGATGTCCCACTGAGGACTGGACTGTCCTGGCTCAGTGTCATCCTCAGGTCCAGGTCTCCTGTTCTGACTGAGAGGCCAGCATCACCCAGGATGCACCTGTGTCGGGGGATCATCTGCCCCAGGTGGAGGCTGCGGGACTGGGACTCAAGCCTGTGGGGGGCTCCGGATGAGGGGATGTGGGGCAGGGGCCATGTCCGTGTGGGCCTGGAGGCAGCCCTGGGACTGCTCTGCCTGGCCACAGCGCTGCATGTCCCTTGTGAGTTTTTGTCCCCAGGTCTCCGTAGATGTGTGGTGTGTGCTGCCACCCCTGGGTGCCAGCCCAGAAAGGCCCAAGGGATGAATCAACGGCTTGATGGACGAGTGGGTGAGGACATGCAGGGCACAGGTGCAGCTTGGGGTCACACAGTCCTGCGTGACAGCTGGGCTCCACCCAGTGCTCAGCGGTCCAGTGCTGACCCCGGGGAAACAGGCCGGAGGTGGCCACGGGAGCGCTGAGTTGGGGTGGCTGCTGTGGGCTTGGCCTAGGGCATTTGTGTCCCCGTTTGGAGGTGTTACCATCCCAGGGCCCTAACAGGACTCTGTGTTGAGATGGCACTACCCCTCCGCCCTGGGCAGGAACAAGTCCTCAATTCACAGCCCGGTAGGCCCAGCGGGAGTCCATGCCTGGCTGGGAGCGCCTATGATGCCCATGTGGGGCCACTGAGCTCCCCTGTAGCTCTGGGTAGGTGGCCCTGAGCCAGGCCAGAAGCCTTGGCTGAAGGCCGCTTGGGAGCAGGGGTGGGCATGGCTTGGTGCGGACGGTGTCCTCTCTGACCCTGTCACTGTCACATCTCCACAGGTGGATGGCTGCCCTTCTGCCTGTTCCCTCTGGGACAAAGGCCCTGGAAGGGTGCTGAAGGAGAAGTGGGGTGGGGTGGGGTGAGGGATGGGACTCACCTCCCACCTTGGTGCCCCACAACAAAGGGTAGAGTCCCCAGAGGCCAGGTGGGCAGGCGTGGTGCCCGTGTGCCTGGGCTGGGCCCGGCCATTGTCCCTGGGGTCCCTCCTAACTCCTGTCCTTGGTGAGGGCCAGTGCTGGTCTCTACATGTCTGGGAGACCTTGGCAGAGGTGGCCTGGGCCACCTGGACTCGAGGCTAGCTGGCACTCCGCGCATCCACTCTGCTGTCCGGCAGCCAGCAACCCCAGAGGTGTCCCGCTGTGTGCAAGCTGGGGTGGCACCTGGCTGCAGATTTCCTCGAGGAACAGTGAATTCTGCAGCCCAGTGCTCTGAGGTGGCCAGGAAGCAGGGGTGTGAGAGGTGGGCGGGACAGCGCAGGATGGTCTCTGAGTGTGACCGAGGCCAGGCTGTGCCTTCTGCCGGGGACCCTGCCTCTGCTCAGGGCCCTCTGCCTGCGCTCGCCACCTCCCTCTGGCTGTGTCTGTGAAACCCCAGGGCTGGGAGAGGGTGCAGCCCTGGAAGGCCCCGCATCCATGTCCCATGTGTCCCTTCCTGTGTCCCTTGTATTCCTGGGCTATGCGAGGTCCTTTTTGGGCTCCCAGAAGTCTGTGGGGGTGCTCAGGACACAGCAGTAGGCAGAGGCCTGCTGGAGAGGGTGTAGCCCAGGGCAGAGCCAGGGACGGTGCCCAAGGACCCCAGCCTGGCCACAGCAGACAGCACTCAGTGTCCTTGGTCCCTAGGGGCCACACGCAGCCTGCTGGCAGGTGCTCATGTGGGTCCTTTCTCCACCTCCCTTTCTGCAGTTGCCCCGGACCCTCCCAGCTGGGACCTCGCCATGGAGTAGCAGGGGGTTGGGGGTGTGGGGGGGGTGTCTTCTGCCTTGGGGAAACTGAGGCCCAGAGAGACCAGCGTGCCTGTAGCTGGCCTGCTGGTGTGGAGCGGCCCATGACCCCAGCCTCAGTGCCAAGAAGGAGGGACAAGGTCTGGACAGAGCCCTCCCTCCTACCACAGCGACCCTTCCTGGGGTACCCTGCCTCCCAGCCCTGGGCCGAGGCCATGGTGAGTGGGAGGAGACCCCACTAGGCCCTGGACCCCTGCCGATCCCCTTATCTACGGCCGGGGTGCTCCTCGCAGGTGAGGCCAAAGGTGGCGCAGATAAGGTGGGAGCATAGCCAGGGCCGTGCTCGGTGAGGAATGGCGTTATCAGGCGGATGTTTTCTCAGGCAGGCAGGCGGGCAGGCGGGCAGGTGGGCAGGCGGGCAGGCGGGCAGGCGGGCAGGCGGGCGTTCCTGCCCCAGTTCAGCTGCCAGCTCCCACGGGCGTAGGCCAGAGCCCGGCCGAGCCACGGTCCCAGAGGGGAGGGCAGGGCTGCCGGGCTTGGGCTGCCGCTGCCGCTTTCACTAGGATGAACCACATGCAGAGCAGATGGGGTGGGGGTGGGGGGGACCGAGGATGCCCCAGCTATTGTCAGAGGAGGACTCCCTTGCACGAATGAGTAAACTGAGTCAGAAGAACCTTGCTGCTCCTCAAGGTTGGCTCTCACCTCAAGACATATCAGCACCTCTCAGCATGACGCCCCTGCAAACAAGGAGACAGGCAAGGGGTGGGAGGAAGGGGCTGGGGCCGTGTTCTACCCCTACACACAAGCAGAGGGCGAGGTGCTGGGGTCCCAGCAGGGCATTCTGAGGGGGTGCCTGGAGAGGTGAGGTGTGCAGTGAGCGGGCAGCATGAACCCACGCTGCCCAGCCGCCATGTTCCCACCAAGCCAGCCCTCCTATGGCCAGCCTGGCAGCCCAGTCACTAGTTGTGATGGCCCTGCCCGCTTGCTCAGCCCTGCCCTGCTCCAGGCCTGGGTGATGTCCCCTGTGGAGGAGCCTGGGATCTGACCTCCCCACCCCTCCCTGTCCTAGGTCTGGGTCTGTCCTTTCCCTTGATCCAACCAGGGCCCAGGCTGGCCAGATGCCAGGCTGCAGTCAACAGCCTGGAGGAAGGAAACCACCCTGTGAGCAACCCCTGGAGACAAAAACAGGGTCTGAGGAGCCCTGGCAGGGCAGAGGCCATCTGGGCAAGCAAGAGGGCCTTGCAGGTGCCATGTCCTGCCAGTACCTGTTCAGCTAGGGTGCAGCAGTGAGGCTGGGGGTGGCTCTGCATTGGCCCTGGAGACCGAGGAGACAGCTGGGCCCCGTCGTGGGCGAGGTCCCTGGGCTGTGGCCCTGCCTCAGCGGGCCTCCTTCTTCTTTGCCCTCTGCCCTCCCATGTCCAACCTCCTCTAGGAAGCCCTCTGGACAGGGTCACGTCTCCTAAGCAGCTCAGCCCCCAGCTTCTCTCCAGCCAGGCGCTACTGACTGAGGAGCCCCTGCTGGAGGCAGGAGCTGAAGGAGGTTGAGGAGGAGACGGCACTGTGATGCCCTGTGCAGTTGCTGCTCCTGCTGTGCCGTCCTCCAGGGTCCTCCAGGGGTTGGTGTCTTGCAGGGTCCATCGCCTGACATCCAGGGCCCTGCTGAGGTACCATGTGCCTTCTGAGTACCCACTCCTGTGCCCCCCAGTTGCCCTCGGCCCATGTGCCCCTGCCCGAGCCACCTGCCCACCCTGTGTTGGCTCCAAATCTCGGGGCTCTGCCCTGTTGTTACCCAGAGCCCACCAGGCAAACCCCACATGGCCACATACCCCAGGGCCCCACTGGCCCTGCTCTCCAGGCCCCCAGGCCCAGGCTCTCCACTCCGAGAGTTCACCCTGCTGGCCTGCAGCGAAATGGTGAGTGAGCACTGGGGTGGCGCGGGGCTGCTTCAGAGCCCCCCTCTGCCTGTCTTTGGCCACGGTGCCTGGCCGCGCTCCAAGGGGCCCTCCAGCAGCAGGGCTGTCCTTCACCTTGAGTAGATTTCTAGTTGACTGACAGAGGCCAAGGGCCTGCAGTGTGTCATGGGGCCAGTTGTGCCACCCATGCGGGCAGCCACAGACCCAGCTGTGGAGGCCATGGGTGTCGAGTCCTCTTGGAGCAAGGTGGGGTGCTGTGTGAGGCTCCTCCGGCTGCATTTGGGCCTTTGGAGAGGCCACATTGGATAGACTCCCCCCATTCAGCTACGGTGTGCTGTCTCCTGAGGCCCGAGGCCCAAGGCTCGGGGACTGAGGATGCCCCCTTTGCAACAGGACAGTGAACTCTGGCCAGCTCATGGTACAGAGAGGATGGGTTAGGGGACTGCAGGAAGAGGGGGCCCAGGGTCCTGACTGACAAGTAATAAGCAGTGGCCCTAACATCCAAGAGAAAGAAAGCGCAATGGCTGCGCAGCAGGAGCTGGGTATGCCACGAGGAGCTCACGTGGGCCACGTTGCATCGCTTGATCAACACCTGGGGCCTCAAGAAACCCTGTAGGACCCTCAGGAGGCAGTCCGTGCCCTGAACCACACGCTGCACCCGGGATAAGGGCAAGAGAGAGCCGAACCCCAGGGCACTTGGATCTGCCGGCCTCGTACGGTAACACCTGTGGGAACACACTTAGACTCCAGATCTGCAGCAGAGTGTGTGCGGTGTCCCAAGTGCAGACATGCGGGTGAGCCCCACGCAAGAGGAGGAAGCGGCCGCGGCACCCGGGTCACGTGTCCGAGCCAGCTCAGACACTGAAGTAGCCGCCTTGCAGGGAGAGGAGCCATGGAGCAGTGGGGTGGGAGAAAAGCAGCGGCCAGGAAGAGGTGAGCAAGTCCTTGCCAGCAAGTAGGCCAAACCCAAACCAAACAACGGACTCTGAAATGAGACCATCGTAGAATGGGCTTGTTGGGAAGGAGGGGCTTGAAGACAGGCAGCGCCACGCAGGGAGCGGGTATTATGACCATTATTTTATCAAAGGCCTTGGTAACCTGTAGACTATTGTCTGGAAAGAGAAGAAAGGGACCAGCTGTTCTCAAAGTTTGACTAAGCCCACCACCTCTAGGCCGTAAGAAGCAAGCACAGAGTGCAACAGCTATGCAGACCCTGCAGTGGCACACGTTAGCCAGCTGCTGAAAGACATGTGGAGGAAAACCTTCCCAGAAGCCAGGAGTAGGACATGGTGTATGCAGAGGGGACGGCGAACACAAACCCAGTCCTGGCCAGGCACACGCGGGAGGAGCTGAGTGACGCTCTGGTCAGGGCGGGGTTCCCAGCTGGTCCAAGAACAAGACCCAGCTGTGCAGGGTGGAGCTGAGCCAGAGCTCCTCACCGTCAGCTTCAAGTGGGTCTGTGTTACTTTATGCAAATCATGCCTCAACAAAACACACTTTGAAAGAAAAAAAAAAAAGATTGGCTCTGTTATGGTTTATGTCTAGTTGTCCCCCCAAAGCCTCATGCAATCATGGGGCAAGGACTTTTAGATCCACTGGGATTATGTATTTTAGTACTGATGGGATTATGGGTCTGAGTACTTCTGGGATTATGGGTGTGGCCTAAGGTGGATAGGCTGAGGCAGACAGCCTGAATGTAATACAAAGAGAGACAGACTCACACTGTTGCTCTCTGCTCCCCTCGTTGTTCTGTTGCCTCTGTCGCCATGTTGTTGCTGTTCCACCACCATGAACTGCTGCTCTCTGCCATGTGCCTCTTTGCCGTGGGCCAGCCAAGTATAGACTGAACCCTCCAGTAACTGTGAGCTTAATAAACCTTTCCTTCCTTAATTTTGGGTGTCAGGTATTTGTCCCAGCAGTGAGAGAAGAGTAACTAAGACAGGCTCCTCGGAGAAAAGCAGGCATGAGGGAAGAAGTGTTGAGAGCCTTGGGCTGGTGCTGCACATCATGGGCAGGGGCCGCAGGCAGGTGGGGCAGGCACCCTCACTGCAGAGCCTCTGGTAGGTCATCAGATGTGCTAACAGACAGACAAATGCGGTCTGTGTTGAGGGGGTGCCCTTCAGTGGGTGGAAGGCGATGTGCATGGCCTGGAAGGGAAGTAGACAGCTGGGCACTGTGGCCCAAGGGGCAGGTACCACGCAAAGGCCCAGCGCCAGTGGTCGGAAGGGATCTACCCAGCTACTCCTGCTGAAAGCCAAGGAGCTCAGAGACTCTTCAGTCGTAGAGACCTCGGCACACAGGGTGGGGAGGTGCTTCCTGAGGATGCCAGAGCTGCCTCCAGGGCGCCCAGAGTCCAAGATCAAAACCTGGCAGGGGGAGGGGGGAAGCAGGCTCCAGGTCTAAGGAGATAATTTCTACACTAAATTAAAACACCAGCCAAGCATGGTGGCTCATGCCTGTAATCCCAGCCCTTGGGAGGCTGAGGCAGGAGGATCATCTTGAGTTCAAGACCAGCCTGGGCTACAAAGTGAGCTCAAGGCCAGCCTGAGCTGCATAGTGAGACACTGTCTCAAGAAAAAATACAAAGAGACAAACAAACAAAGCAGCGTGACAATCCAGAAGAGAAGAAAGCAAGGAAGACACAATGCAAACCACAGAGAACAGAAAATCAAGGAGAAAGGGCAGCTCTTGGGCCAGGGTGGCAGAGACCTGTTCCTACACGGAGGCCAAGGGATCAGCCCCCAGCCTGCCCTGCACCGTGAAACTGGGGCTGGAAAGAGTAGAAGGCACCGCCACACCCATCTCACCCAGCTCAGCTCTCGTGTACCGGAGCTGGCTTCCTCAGGACCGTGCACCTTGCAGCCCTCCTGGCCTTGTCTGCTGCCCAGCAGTGGGACGAGGGGCTTTGCTCTTCCACATGCTCTGTCGTGGAGCCCAGGACCAAAGCAAGGGCCCAGGACTGGGGTGGAGCCTTTCTTCTTCCTAAGCTGGTCCTGTGGGTATTTTGTTATAGCAGTAGAAAGTGAACACACCACCAGGTCCCTTAGCTTTCCGTGTGAACTTCAGAATAACGTGAACACACACAGACGTCCTTTCCAGGGGTTTTGATTTTTTTATTTTTTAAAGAGAATCCAAGAATAATAATAAAAATAGAAATGATACAGAATTTCACTAAACAAAATAATAGGAATTCAACAATGGTTGTTGTATTGCACAGCATATTTTTCAAATTAGTTTTGATTACCAGATAAAAGTATGCAAAATTGGTAAATAAAAAAAGTTATAAGAAATTTAAGAGAAAAAAAATTAAACATTAACTGCTTCTTTCAATAGGCTAGCAGAAATCACAGTACAATTATCCAAGCTGTCTTGCATACATACAAAAGCGAGTCTTTTCCTCTTCTTTCTTTTGTTCTTTTCCTTCCCTTTGAATGGATGCTTTCCCTTTGACAGATCGTACTTTTCAGATTTTATTTGCTCTTTCAGGTTCTTATACTAGTGAGACAATACAATGTTTGCACGCACGGGCCTGATTTATTTCACTTACTATTATGATCTCTAGTTGCATCCATTTGCCTATAAAAACCTCCAGTTCATCTTTTTTTTTTATAGCTGAGCAATACTCCACTGTGTAAAAATACCACATCTTTTTTATCCATTTCTCAATTGATGGGCATTTGGGTTGTTTCCAAGATTTAATTATGACAAATTGTGCTGCTATAAACATAGCTGTCAATAAATCACAGTGGTAAACTATTTTCAGTTCATTTGGAAAAATACCCAGGAGAAACAATGCTGGATTGAACAGAATTTCTGATCTTGGTGTTTTGAGGACTCTCTGCACTGATTTTCATAGTGGCTCTACTGAAACACACTCCACAACAGCGGAGCAGGACTCGCTCTTCCCCACAGCCCCGCCCCTGCTGCGCTTGATGTTGGTTGACTTCTTGATGGTATCTATTCTTTCTGGAGTGAGATGGAATCCCAGTGGGTTTTCTTTCTTTCTTTTTTTTTTTGTATTTTAGGGAAGGATCTCCAGGATGTTCAGAATCTCACTACTGGACCAGACTCATAGTGCTCTGCCTGTTTACAGCCTCCCAAGAGCTGGGATTATGGGGTCACACCATCAGTTGCCTTCTTAGTGTGCTCAGGGGGCGGGGCTGGCCAGGGATTGAGCCTCTGACCCCTGCTCAGTGGTTTTTTTTTTTTCAGCGTTGTTTTAATTTGTATTTCTCAAATGATCAATGATGTCCAACCCTTTTTCATATATTTGTCATTTGTATTTCTTCATGTGTGCAGTATATATTCATCAGAGATGCCCATTTTTGGATTGGGTCTTTGAATTTTGAAGGCTTAATTTTTAAAAATTCTTCATATGTTCTAGATAGAAGTCCTTTGTCTGAGGGACAGTAAGTTGTATATATATTTTTTCCCAATTTGTCTTGGGTTTTCTTTTTACTCTGTTGGTGATTTTTCTCTCTCTTTCTGTCTCTCTCTCTGTCTCTCCGTTTCTCTCTGTCTCTCCATCTCTGTCTCTGTCTCTCTCTCTGTCTCTCCATCTCTGTGTCTCTGTCTCTGTCTCTGTCTCTGTCTCTGTCTCTCTCTCTCTCTCAGAATTGAACTCAGGACCTTGCAGCACTTGCCAGGCAGGCACTTATGCAACTAAGCTATGTCACCAGTGGTGATTTTTTCTGATATACAAAAACTTTTAAGAAAAATGAGAATCCCAATTGTTGATTCTTTAAAGTATTTTCCATGCAGTTTGGTTTTTGTTCACAAACTGTCTGCCTACGCCTATGTCCTTAAGATTTCTACCTAATTTCTCCTCCAGAAGATTTAGTGTTTCAGTTTTAATATTTAAATCTTTGATCCATTTTGACTGTAGGTTTATGCACGGCAATAGATACATGTCTATTTTAAGCCTTTGGTATGCGGAAAGCCCGTTTTTCCAGCACCATTTATTAAAGAGGCTGTCTTCTTTCTAGTGGACATGTTTGGCCCCTTTGTCAAAGATAAGGTTGACTGAGCATGCTTGTGGTTATGTCTGCATCTTCTAATCTCAGGTCTGTTTTTCTTACCAGTACCATGCTAATTTCACCACAGTAGCTGTGTACTATGATTTCCAAGTGAGGGACTGTGATGTTTCCCACCTTTTCTTTGCTTCCCAGGCTTGCTTTCACTAGTCTAGCTCTCTTCTGGTACCAGATGAATTTTAGGAGTGTTTTCTCTAGATCTGTGAAGTACACTAATGGTATTTTAATTGAGATCGCATTGAATCTGTATAACAATTTTGGGAGTATGTCCATTTTCATAATGTTGGTTCTTCCTGTCCAGGAGCAAGAAACATCTTTCCATTTTCTGAAATCCATCTTGATCTGTTTTTTTCAGAGTACTATAATTTTCACTGTATAAGTCTTTTACTTCCTTTATGGAATTGATTCCTAAGTATTTCAGTTTTTTATGTTATTATACATAACATAAAAGTACAGTTTCCCTAATTTCTCTCTCAGTGCATTCATTGTTTGTGTACAGAAATGCCTTTTTTTTTTTTTAGTGTTGACTTTGTATCCTGCTTTGCTACCAAATTTGGTTATCAAATCTATAAGTCTCTTGTTAGAATTTTTGAGATCTTCTATGGAGCATATCATGTCATCTGCAAATAATGATAATTTCACTTCTTCCTTTCCAATCATTATTCCTATTACTTCCTTTCTTGTCTAATTGCTCTGGCTAATGTTTCCAGAACTATATTGAATAGGAGTGGGAACAGTGGACATCTTTGTCTTGTTCCTGATTTTAAAGTGAAGGGTTTCATTTTTTGTCTGTTTAGTATGATGTTGGCTGTTGGTTTGTTCTAGAAGGCTTTTATCATTTTGAGGTAAAGACCATCTATTCTGATTTTTGACTGTAGGGCTTAACATGAATGAGGTCTGGACTTTGTTAAAAGCTTTTTCTGCATCTTCTGAGATGATCATGTAGTTTTTGTCTTTGGCTCTGCTGATGTGGTGTATTACATTTGTGGCTTTACATATGCGAACCGTCCCTGCATTTCTAGATAGTCCCACTTGGTTGTGATGTACAATCTGGCTGATGATTTGCTGCATACTGGTGCTAGTACTTTACCGAAGATTTTTGCATGTATGTTCATTAGGGAGATAGGTCTGCAATTCTCTTTTTTGGTTGGACTTTTCTCTGGTTTTGGTATCAGAGTAATATTTGTCTCCAGGAATGAGTTTGGGAGAATTGTTTCCATTTTGATTTCATTGAAGAGTCTGAGGAGTAATGGGATTAAATCTCAGAATTTCTTGTGAAATCCAGCTATGAATCCATCAAGTCCTGGACTTTTCTTTGTTGGTAGGCTTTTGATTACATTTTCAATTTCATTAACTGATATAAGGTTATTCAGAATTTTAATATCTTCCTGATTCAATTTTGGCAATTCATATGTATCTAGGAATCGGTCCATTTCTTCAGTGTTTTCCATTTTGTAAGAGCAAAGATTTTCAAAGTAGGTATTCATTTTCTGAATTTCTGTAGGGTCTGTACTGATTTAACCCCTTTCATTCCTTGTTGTGTGAATTTGAATTACTTTCTTCCCTTTTTTGGATAAGGTTGGTGTTTTAGTCAGGGTTTTACTAGAGGAACAGATATGGTACAAGGAAAAGATATAACACAAGACATGTCGGTCCCAGAGTCAGATGGGGAAGTGTGCTGAGAGCGTCTGCATACTACCAGCTGAAAGATTCAGTCCCAAGGCTTTTATACTAATTGCAGTGTTCCATCCCTAATGGTCTCCACCGGTTTCTACCAGTTTCTAATGGTCTCTAATGGTTGATCATTGGGTCTGCAATGAAAGACTGAAGAAGCTGCAACAGAAAGCTGAAAGATTCAATCTGGAAGCTGGAGAGTCTGTGCTGGAAGCCAGGAGATAAAGTCTAAGCCGACTGTGAAGACTGAAGTTTGTCCAATGAAGTGGAATGCTGAATTCTTCCTCAATCCCTTTTTGTGCTGAGTTATTCTGGGCCA
This sequence comes from Capromys pilorides, assembly GCA_004027915.1. Lineage (NCBI taxonomy): Eukaryota > Metazoa > Chordata > Mammalia > Rodentia > Capromyidae > Capromys > Capromys pilorides. Next base: position 26,005 of record PVKN010001248.1, on the reverse strand, counting down.
GGGCCCTCACGGCTCACAGTGTGGAACTGCAACACATCATAGCCAAGCTGACACAAGGTATCGACCTCCAGGCATCCAGCCAAGTTGACACAATGTATTGACCACTACAATCCACCTCTTGTCAACTTGGCACCTAGACAGATTTCTTTAACCCAGTCTCCAGATACAGAGATATGCATATAATTGCACCTAACATTCTTATAACTATACCATCCTACGTATAAACAGAAATGCACTCATACCTTCAACATTAACATAGGTTAATCCTTAAGAACTGGTACTAAATCTATCCATAATCCCCTTTTCTATAGCTGATCATGGGGTTGTAGCTGATATTTAGAACTACTTTCTTCTACTACCCATGCTGTATTCCCTTGGCCCTCAGCAAGTACCTCAGGAGATCTTGGTTCATTCCCTAGTGGAGCGACCCATACCTTCGTTCCTGAAGGCTCTGGACCATTTGTCATTGTGCCTGTATTAGGTTGTTGTCCAGTGAAGTGGACAACCTCATTCACTTTAATAAGAGGGCATGGCAATACTAAAAGGCATCCCAAGGGCTCTCCTGGACTCCATGTATAGTCTTCCTTTACTCCATTGTGGAGTAGTAATCCAATTTTCCCTTGACAGTCCATGTCACTCACTTCTGACAACACTGGGATTCCTCTTTTAGCTTGTTTCCTCAGAGGCATGAGGAGACAGAAGTGGCCAGGGGTAAATCTTAGCTTCCAGTTCAATGGTATCATTGCCATGCTTCCTGGTATAAGCCTTCCCCGCTTTGGGACTAGGACTTCTAGTCCAGCAGAAGTTTCGGGGACAGGAAGCAAAAATTTTGCTAGTGGATCACTAGGGGTAGTGGTGAGTGGTACCATATCTACTCCCACCCCTTGATTCCTGGACCCATAAATCCTGGCTATGGGAGACACGGTACCATACAGAGGGTGCTGATTCAAGCATATACAGCCTGTTGAAGTACCTTACCCCAGCCCTGCAAACTATTGCCACCTAGCTGGCATTGTAACTGCATCTTCAGAAGGCCATTCCATTGTTCTATCAATCCAGCTGCTTCTGGATGATGAGGTACATGGTAAGACCAGTGAATTCCATGAGCATGAGCCCACTGCTGCACCCCTTTGGTTGTATGTGTTCCTTGATCAGAAGCAATACTGTGTGGAATTCCATGGCAGTAGATAAGACATTCTGTAAGTCCACTGATGGGAGTTTTTACAGAAGTGTTACATGTAGCAAAGGCAAATCCATATCCAGAATATGTGTCTATGGCAGTGAGGACAAAGCACAGTCCCTTCCATGATTAATTTTATTTATTCTTTCAAAGAACCAACTCTTTGATTAATTAATTCTTTACATTGTTTTCTTCATCTTCATTGCATTTATTTCTGCTCTGATCTTAGTTATTGCCTGTCTTCTTCGGGCTTTGGGTTTGACTTGCTCTTCTTTTTCTAAAAGCTTCAGGTGTAGCAGATTGTTCATTTCAGTTCAGTCTGTTTTCCTGATGTGAGAATTTGCCACTGAAATTTCTTTTATGGCAGCTTTCATTACATCCTGCAGGTTCTTGTAATTTGTATCTGCATTTTTGTTTGATTGTAAATAATATATATAAGTAATTATATATATATATAATTTCATATATATATAATTTGTACAGGGTCTCACTAGGCAGCTTGGACTCACTGTTTTCAGCACTGGGATTACAGGTGTGTGCCACCATGTCAAGACTCAGTCACTGGCTCAGTGTGCCTGGGGGTGGGGCTTGCACAGCATGCAGTGCTGGGGACTGAACTCAGTCCCTGTGTTTACCTAAGCAGATGCTTAGTTTGCTGAGCTGTCTCATCAGCCCTGTTTAATTTAATCTATGACTCACTGATTGTTCGGGAGGGTGTCCTTTAGTTTCCATATGTTTATGGAGATTTTGCTGTTTCTTCTGTGAACAATTTCCAGTTTCATTGCACTATGGTCAGATACCATGCATGGGATAATTTCAGTTCCTTTGCATTTACTTAAACATGCTCTATATGCCCGTCTACGTTCTATTTTGGAGAATGGCCCGTGTGCAGCTTATAAGAATGTGTACTCTGATGATGTTGGGTGGAACACTCTGCAAAGTTCTACTAAGACCATTTCTTCCCAATTTTGGTTCAGTTCTGTTATTTTTTTGCTGATTTTTTGCCTAGTTGATCTACCTCTTTGTGACAATGGGGTGTTAAAGTCCTCCATTACAAATGTGCTACTGCTCATTTGATTTTTTATGTCTGTTAAAATTCGTCTTATATAGTTGAGTGCTCCCACATTAGATGAATATATATTATGATTGTTATCTCTTCCTCTTTCAGTTTTCCCCTAACTAATAGCTAATGATCTCCTTTATCTCTTTTAGTCATTCTTGATTTGAAGTTCACATTGTCTGCAACCAGAATAGCTAGCCTTGTTTTGTCCTGAGTTCCTGTTGTGTGGAGTATTTTTTCCCACTCTTTGACTTTCAGTTCATGGGTTTCCTTGTGAGTTAAATGTGTTTCTTGCATGCAGCACGCTGTTGAATATTATTTCTTGATCCACTCTGCCAGTCTGCTTCTTTCAGTTGGTCAATTGGGACCATTTATGTTGATGGTCATAACTGATATGCATTGGCTTAGTTTTGTTATGTTATTTTCCTGCTGTAAGTTCCCTACTTTTCTGCTGTTGTTCTTGAAGTTGTGGTCATGTTTGTCTCTTTCTAGAACATCTGTCCATATTATTTTTAGGGTTGGATTGATGGTCATGAATTTCTTCAGTTGTTTTTGTCATGAAAGTGTCTTTCTTGGCTTCTTTTTTCACACTAACTTTATCGAAAATCAATAATTATATAGCATTTTTAAAAATTGTAGACAAATATTGAAATGTAAAAAATATAAGATGCAGAGTGAATTTTAGAGAAATATTTCTGAAATGAATACATAGCGTGAGATTAATAATAGATTGCACATTATAAATAAGTTATTTACAAGCTTAAATGAATATAACAATAAAAATTGTGTAAAATAAAAATTAAGAAGAAAACATTTACAGATCAGTCATATAATAGTTCACTCTGTGCCAAAATCAAGAAACTTTAAATCAACAGCTTCTGACATTGCCAATTCTGCCAATAATCAACTGTGATTATGAAATACTGGACTATGTATACAGCTACTTTCTCTTCGTTCAATGAGAAGAATATTTTTGTACCAACAATGATTAGAAAAATTATCATGTCTACATCCTGCGCTCTGTATAACTACTACAAGAACAACAATATGCATTGTATCAATTACTAGGAATGTACTACTGATGTGCTTTGAAAATGTCACATTGTTATTTCTTATTAAATGAAAAACATTTTCAGCTAAAAGAAAACAAAATCAAGAAACTGATATTCACATAAATAGAATTCTCAAAGTATAAGGGGGTAGGCAAAAAATATTTAAAGATTTGAAATTTCTGGATTTAGTTGAAATTATAGCACATTTCCAAAAAAATGAACATTTTGCACAAGAAATTTGAATAAAATCATACCAAGATACACAAAAATTAAATTGTCCAAAACTAATCATAAAGAAAAAAAATCACTAGAGTATGCATATAAAAAATTAGCTATGGAAAAAATTAGCTATGGAAAAATGTTTTTCCACATTAGAAAAACAAACAAACAAACAAAAAGATTAGGGCTGGCCAAATAGCTCACCAGAGGAAAACACCTGCAAGCAGGTGCAGGGGTTGGGGGTTCAGTCCCTGGGCCTGCCATGCTGGCTCCTCCCCTGGGATGTGCTGAGACGGCAATTGGAACTGGGTGTGGTGATGCTCACCTGTAATTCCGGCTCTTGGGAGGCTATAAACAGGTGGATCACTATGAGACCCATCTAGTAGTGAGACCCTGAACACCTTGTAGACACTTCCCTAAAATAAAAATTTAAAAAAATTAAGAAAAACAAAAAGAGGTCTGGGGAGACAGCTCAGTAGAATAAGTCCTTGCCTAGCAAGTGCAAGGGCCTGAGTGCAATCCCAGTTCTGGAAAAATAAATAAATAAATAAATAAAGAAAGAAAGAAAGAAAGAAAGAAAAAAGAAAGAAACTAGATTAATTCAAAGGACTGAAAGAAATAAAATAAAATACCTATTTTGTGTGTGTGTGTGTGTGTGTGTGTGTGTGTGTGTGTGCAAAAGACAAGGAAGAAATAATATAAAGTCAATGGAAAATGAAAATATACTTTTGGCAATCACCTTTTTTTTCTTTTTGGCGGGACCGGGGTTCAAACTCACGACCTTGTACTTGCCAGACAGGCACTTGTGCCACAGAGCTATCTTCCTGGCCCCTGAAACATACTTTTTAAAGTTTCTTATACTAGGAGAAAATATCATATCCTGTCTTATAAGTAGATTGTAAGTCAAAGATACAGTATAAATCTTAAAACAAAAGTTAAGATTAAACAATATTCAGAAAATTAATTAAATATTAATTAATTAAAAATTAAATACTTCAAAACAATTCAACTAAGAAAAAGTTTGCATAATAGTAAAGAATTACTAAGAATAAAACATAACATAAATACCAGAATGGCAAATATATGACCAGCACTTCTAACAGTTTGGGGATAGGATGTCACACAAAGTTCTAGTGTGTTGTGGACATAGTGTCCATGATGCTTACTGGTGGCCAGGTGTCCTTGTGGGACTGAGCTACTGCTATTCCCTTGATATCCACCCTGTAGATCCAGCCACAATCATGACCCATTGGGTGCAGGAGAAGTTCATTTGTAAAGTATGCTGATGGAAATATTTTGCTGCTATATACATAAGGATATACATATATATATATATATATATATATATATATATATATACTGCTTTTGTATACCTCTTTTTATGTTTTTCTGTGTTTAATTGTTTGCCCTATTTGGTGGGATCTTTGCATTCTCCTTTATGGAGTTGTGGTCATTTTGATCCCTCTCTAGAATACCTTTTAGTAGTCTGTGTAGAGTTGAGTTTGTCTGTCATTAAAGTATCTTATCTCTTCATTAAATTTGAGAGATAGTTTTGCAGGGTACATCAATCTGGGTTTTAAGTTGTTTTATTTTAGGACCTGAAATACTTCACTTTAAGCTCTTCCTGATTTTACGATTTGTGTTGAGAAATCTGCTGTGATTCTAACAGGTTTTCCATTATGGGTGACCTGGTTATTTTCACTAACAGATTTTAATATTCTGTTCTTTTGCTGCATTTCTTGAATCTTGATTATTGTGTGTCTAGGTATAGATTTATATTGATTATGTCTAACTGGAGTTCTATATGCCTCACTTTTTATGTTATTTGTATTGACTCGTGTTTCATGTGCACCTGTCAGTCTTATATTGCTTTTCTTTGCATCATCTTGAGGCTGCTGAATTGTTACTTTCTGGTTCCTTTGTATTTTTTAGAGATCCTTCCTTTCATGTTGTTATAGTTTGTGCATAGTGTCCCCCCGAAGCCTCATGCAATCATGGGTCAGCTTCTAGAATGTGTCATTGATTATTGTGGAATTGGGTGCTGCACCTGCCCCGGGGCAGGTGATTTGCATTTCAGTGTAAGGAAGGAAGAGTAGTTAGCTGCTTAAGCTGCTGCTACTACCCCCTTAGCTCTCTTGCTCTTAGCTGCCGCCATGACAGGCTGCCCTCTGCCTTGTGTCGCTCTGCCCTGGAGCCAGCTGAATATGGACTGAAACCTCCAGTAACTGTAAGCTGAATAAACCTTTCCTTCCCTCATTTTGAGTGTTGGGTATTTGTCCCAGCAACAAGAGAAGAGTAACTAAGACATATGTTCACCAGCTGCAATGTTGTCTTCAAGGTCTGAAAGCCTATCTTCACTTTCATTCAAGTGGTTTTCCAGATTTCAGTGAAATTCTTAATGTGTTTCATATCTGTTTGAATGTTTTCATGCATTCTAATTCTAATGTTCCAATCATTTTTTCTATGCTTTTCTTTTCTTTCTTTCTTTTCTTTTTTTTTTTTGATCTATGTCTCTTTAGTTGTTTTGAGCAATTCTTTCATGATTGCTGCCATTTCTTTCTTTTTTTTTTTTTTAACCTGGGAGATTATTTTTGATCTGATTTCTGCTATAGCTCAAGCAGTTGTTTCTTCACTTCAGTTGCTGTCATTTCAGAAACTTCAGGCGTGTGACTCCCAAGCTCTTCTATGACCCTGTCTCCTGGACTTGTTCTAGGTGGGCTGGAGGTCTGAGACTGCCTTTCCTTCCTTTGTTTTTACAATTTTAAAGCTCCAGATGTTCACTGAGACTCAGCGGTGATGGCAGAGGAGTGGAGTGTGGGTCACGAAGACCTCCAGCACAGTGGGAGGGTGAAGCAGGCTCACCAAAGCCCCAGCTGTGCAGGCTTCAGGTGGCTTCTGCCACACTGTGTGTGTGTGTGTGTATGTGTGTGTGTGTGTGTGTGTGTGGCTGAGCTGCAGCTCGGGAAGGTTTTGATGGCGATGGGGCCAGGCTGAAACTGCACAAGGCTTTTTTGATACAGGGGGCAAGGTATGGCTCACCAAGGCTCCCAAGACCAGCAAGAGAGGCAGCCACAGCTCAGCAGAGTTCTGGTGACAGTGTGGGTCACCGGGGCCTTGTAGCTGTCCTAGGTCTGCCTGCCTTCTGTGATGGTGGGAGGGGCTGGGCTGCAGCTCAGCAGAGCTCTGGTGATGGTGTGGGGAGGGCTCTTTACAAGACTTTAGTGGAAGTGATTCCAAACTTTATGTTGACCAGGGAGAATTAAGACACAAATATTGGGCTGAATTCTCAGCAGAGCATGCATGGACAGGTTTGTCTCTCCTCATGTGTATCCTTGATTTCTCTCCTTGGTGCAGTGCTTGTGAGCACACGTGCCTTGCCTGTCCTGTGGGATTTACATCTGCCTCAGGATGGAGCTGAGAGGGCCAGGCCTGCGGGACTCCTCACAGAGAAACAGGAGCTCCTGATGTCATAGTAACTAGCACTGCCTCATCCAGTGGGCCCAGATGGGCGTGGGACATAGGTGAGAGAATAAAACCCTCTCATCCATTATGCACTCTTTTCCAGGAATGTCTTTGGTCTTTGTTAAAAGTCAGAGGTAGAAGGTAAGCTGATGTCAGAACGCTGGGCAGGCACCCTTGCTCTGTGACTCATTTCCCTACTGGATCGATATTAGCTGAGCCGCTATACTTCTAATCCCACAGGCTGATTGTGGTTTGACCTGTGTTGGGGCTTTGCTGCATAATTAGCCCTGGCTAATAATTAGCCATTCCCTGGTGACCCCTCCTAGAAATCCAGGAGCTGCTCCACTTCTTATTTCCAATAAAACCCTTCCAATAAACCTTCTTCAGTTTGCAATTTCATTCCTCCATTCTGCGAGAGCACAGACTTGGTCCATTTGACGTCTAGCAGATTGGAAGTTACTCTCCTCCTTACACTGGGATGGGGCAGGGGTAGCATGGAGGGAGACCCTGGGGCAAGGTGGAGACCATGCTGAGGAGGGTCGTGAGGCAGGAAGGACCCTTAGAGTGTCACTGGGGTCCTGGAACCCCACCAGGGATTTGTGGTGTTGCACTGGGGAGCAGCCCTCGGGCGACTTCCTGTTTGGGGTGGGCTCCACACTCTGCTGGCATGCTGAGCACCCAGGCTTCCTGTTCAGGCAGCTGCCCCCTGACAGCCTGGTGGCTTGGGCTGAAGCGCGGGCCACCCATCATGAATTTCTTGGATTCCTGTGCCCCGCTGGGGATCAGAGGCAGTGCCAAGCCTCTGTGCAGCCACAACTGGGGTACTCTGCTGCACCTCGCACCACACAAGAACCTCCTGTTCAAATTCCAGGGTGCAAGTCCAGGGCCCAGCGTCTTCAGAAAGGACGTGGAGGTCACCAGCATGTCCTCTCTGCCCACTAAACTTTACAGAGTGGCTGAAGGCAGAGACCGAGGAGTGGAGAGCCAGGGGGAGGGACAGTGAGCTCTTGGGGACCAGCAGGGTATAGCGATGTGTGTGGCACAGCCAGGCCTGAGCAGCAGGGAGTGGCCCTTGCCCACAGGGTGGAGGCTGAGTGCTCTCTGGGCCCCACGCACACGTGCTGGTTCTGCAGCGGTGTGTACACGCGCCTCTGTGTCAGTGCACTGTGTACGTGTGCTCGAGTGTGGGCTTGCACGGTTGTTATGGTTTGTGTCTAGTTGTCCCCCCAAAGCCTCATGCAATCATGGGGCAGGGACTTTTAGAGTTTGAGACTTGACTCATGATCCACTGGGATTATGTGTTTTAGTACAGATGGGATTATGGGTCTGAGTCCTTCTGGGATTATGGGTGCGACCTAATGCAGATAGGCTGAGGCAGAAAGCCTGAATGTGATATAAGGAGAGACAGAGAGATAGACGCTAGCTGTTGCTCTCTGAGCCCTGGTTGGTCGGTTGCCTCTGTTGTGATTGTTGCTGTTCTGCCGCCATGAACTAGATGCTCTCTGCCCTGTGCCACTCAGCCTTGGGCCAGCCAAATATGGACTGAAACCTCAGTAACTGTGAGCTGAATAAACCTTTCCTTCCTTCATTTTGAGTGTCGGGTATTTGTCCCAGCAACGAGTAAAAAGTAGCTAAGACAATAGTTGTGTGTATTGTACATTGTGTGTATATATGGTTGTATTTCATGTGTGTGAATATGTTTCTTCATGATTGTGTATTTGCACTTCCTTGATCTTTATGTGTGCACACTTGTGAGAGTGTGCATAGTAGTGTGTTTGCATGTTCATGAATATGTGTTTGCCTGGTGTCTGTGCTTGCATTGTGTAACTATGTCTTTGTGCTGTGTTTGCACATGTGCAAATGTATGCACACACCGTTGTGTGTGGGTTTACATGTGTCTGTATTGTTGTGTATGTTGCTCTGTGTACATATGTGCATGGTTCAGCGTGTGCACATGGGCGTCCATATGGTTGTATATTTCCATGTGTGTGTGCATGGCTGTGCGTGTGTGCACAGTTGTGTGTGTGCGTGATTGTGCCTGTCCTGTTCTGTCCTGGTGCTATCCTCAGGACCACGTCCCCCTCCCTTTCCCTGAGCTGAGGCATTTTCTTCTTGCTGTTCTGTTTGTGGTCTCACAAATCTGGGGCTTGTGGGGGCTGAGTTGTCCGCTTTGCACAGAACCGTGTCTGCTGCTCTCTGTCCTGGTCCCAGGTGGTGGACCAGGGCTGTCGCTAGGCCCTGGACAGCCCCTTAGGCAGATGAGGCTGACTGTGCTTGAGCTGGGCTGGCTCTGTGGGAGGAAGGGCCCCACAAGGGCAGGTGGGGTGGGCCTGGTGTAGACTAGCAGGGCGTCCAACTTGGTACCCAAGTACTATCCTAGGCCACTCTGGGGTTCAGGGACAACCTGAGGACCCAGGAGGATCGCCTTAAAGAAACCTCCCTCCATGAGTGGGGCTGTCCAGCCTCAGGGGCAGGGGCCAGTGTGGACAGGGACGGCTGGAGTTGCCTCTTATGAGGAGAGTGTGAGTGTCCCTGAGGTTCACAAGAGCCTGGCCTGGTGAGTGACAGGGATCCTTCAGCATGGGGGGCAGGGTTCATCCGGAGGCGCTTCCGGTTCTCAGCTACAGTGAAATAGACAACACGGCCATCATGACCATGTTTGAGGCGTAGTTAGGGGTGCTGAGCACGTCCACCCCGCATGCAGCCAGCCCCGCCCCGCACTTCCAGGGCTCTGCATTTCCCTGGTGCCAGCTCTGCCCCACCAGATGCCAACCCCAGGCCCCTGGCCCTGGGCCTGTCCTGCCTTCTGTCCTGTGGACCTGCTGATCCCACGCCTCCTTGTCCTATATGCAGCTTATCTCATAAAGCCGCATGAGATACCCCTGCCTGGGAGGACCAATGTCTCCTTTTTAAGAGGATAGTATTATTCCAGTGCATGGATGGGCTGTGTGTTGTGGGTCCGTTTGTCCACCAGTGCATGCTCAGCTGCTTGCACACCTTGGCTCTTGCCACTGATATCGTGCTGACCCTGGTGTGCAAATCCCTCTGGAGACCCTGCTATCCCCTGTTTGGGGTGTGAGGCTGGCAGTGGTCCTTGAATTCTCATGTGCTGCTTTTATATTGAGAAAAACTTCCTTTGCAGGGTTTGGTGACCCCTGCCAGCCCCACACTCCCTCTTTTACCTGGGCCAGAGGTCTTGAGGGTCTGATGGGCAGCAGAGGGCACCTGGATGGGCTGGTGATGAACTAGGCTGGAGACAGTGCTTGGGGAATGAGCCCTGTAGAGGGCCCTGATTGACAGACCTCGGGGCCCTTGCTGGGCAGTGGAAACTGGCCAATGGTGGCCCCAGAAGAGGATGTGTGGGACCTGTGGATCTGCTCCAGGGTCAGAGGTCCCAAGTTTCTGCAGGTGTATACACACGGGGGCTGCTGCAATGGTGCCCAGGCTGGGAGCTGAGAGGGTGACAGGCCAGGGGTGGAGCAGGCAGACGTGGGCAGGTGGGGCAGGTGTGGGAGTCCAGCTGTGCAAGGCCAGCACTGGCCCCCGGTGGGCACCAGGGAGGTCTTTGTGGAGGTCGTGCAGCAGAAGCCAGTCTGCACAATCTGCACACCCGAGGGGCAAGGCAGCCTTTAAGCCCCCGCCCAACCTTGGGAGAAATTCTGTTTGCCCTGTGATTCAGAAAACAAACACACGCAAGCTTCAAATCAGTGCTGCCCCACCATAAAATCAAATTTGCGCTGCTCCTTTTCTCCTAGTGCCAGGGTGCAACCCCTGCCCCACGCCCCAGGCCCAGGGGCTTCCGCACCCTGGAGGAGACTCAAGACGAGCTCCCCTCCTCCAGGAAGGCCCTGCTGGGTACCCACCCTTCTGTCAACATGGTGCAGGGTCGGGGTTGCCCCATCTGGGCCAGATGCCCCTCCCGGGAGCCCACGTCGGCCTCGTCAGCTCATGAGACCTGTCTTTTTCACCAAGTCATTCTCCAGTTATGGCTAAAAAGCCTACCCTGTGGGAGGACACAGCCCTTCCCAGCTGCGGACCTCACTATCTGCCCTTCTTGGCAGGTGGTACAGACCCTCCAGGTGCCCCGTGGGGGACCAGATGCAGAGCAGAGGATGCTCCAAGGGTTCCCCCACTCACTTCAGCCTCTGAGCCTGAGACCAGGCCCAGGCCCCAGTGCCCCAGTGGCGTGGCCCCGGACCCCTCTGAGCCTCAGGCTGACTGACACCCTGCAGGTCACCTTTCAGGGGCTGTCCTGAGACAAAGTGACACCCAGGGGTGCTAAGCATCCCAGCTCTGCTCCCCAGCCAGGGCAGTCAGCGTGTAATGCTTGCACTGGCATCTAAGGCTGCACCCGGAGCCCTGGGGCCTGGGGCCTGGCTTCACCCTCTGGGTGGCTGTGTGGACACTCCTCGGTACCTTGTCCATGCCAGCTCTGCTGGTCCGCATGTCCAGATGGGGCTGCTTCTTGCCCCCACTTAGGGCCTGCTCCCAGCCAGATCTGCCTGGGGTTTAATCTCCCCTGAGTCACTGGGGTTTAGCCACCAGGATACACGTGCTGTTGGACATTTGTTTCCGGTACCAGATTGGTGCCGCAGGCAGGATTAGTAGCCTGGCAATAGCATGGCCAGGATGTTCAGGGATGTGGTCATAGCCTCCACCCTGTCTGGTCCCCAACATTCTTTCTGTCCCCATGGCAACACCTGGGGACATAACCCAGCCCTTTCCTGCTGGCCTCCAGTAACTTTGACCTTATCAGATCCAGGCCAGAGCCAAGGAGCTCTGGGGCCAGGGCGGGGGCTTCCAGGGCCTTGGCCATGTGCCCCTCGTGCCGCCCGTGCTCAGGACCCTTGCAGGAGGGAGGCCCTTGGGCTCAGCACAGTCCTCAGCCTGGTCACCTGCTTCCCAAGATCCTGGGGGAGGAGGGAGCCCAACTTGGAGGCCAAGTCCCCAGCTTTGCACCCCAGGGCACTGCCCTGTGAGCTGCTCTGGGCCCCAGGCTTGTGAGCCCCAAGGACCCTGGTGGGTGGACCTTCTCAGTAGGGCACCTGAGGAACTACTAGATCGGGCTTTCTGTAAAGCCAGGGCTCAGCCCAAGGGCCATGTTCCATGGCTCAGACCTCCGAGGACACCCAGCTGGCCAGTGTCCCCAACCCCTTGGTCCCAGCTGCAGGGCCCACACTGCCAGCCATTCAGTTCAGCCTTGGACGCAGGAGCTGTGATAACCCGCTGCTGGTCAGTGACTCAGTTAGGGCAGGGGCCAAGGTGGGGACCCCGTGGTGACTCAGGACCAGGATCTCGTACCAGAGGCAGGCCCTGGCCTCGCTACCTCCTGTCTTAGAGGGCATGGGATGGCAGGGCCTCATCACTCCTTGCCCCTGCCTGGCCTGCAGCTCCCATGGCTGCCATGGCAGTGGGTACAGGGCCCTGGGTCTCAGCCTTGAGCCTCTTGCCCTGCCCACGCCATGTTCGGTCAGCACAGGCCACCTATGTCCGGTGCTGGCTTGGAGTCTGGAGCCCCGGTCACTGGTCCATGTGTGGCTCAGTCACGCAGTCATGCTCCTCTCACTTGCAGCCCCCAACCCATCCTGTGCTGCCCCCTAGGCCACTGGGCCTGAGCGGGCAGGGGTTGGGCAGAGTCCAAAGCCCAGGGCTGCATGGGAGAGGCTCAGCCTAGGCGCAGCAGCCTCTGGGGGCAGTGGGATGTCCTCAGCCTGTGCCATGGAGCTGCGAGGGTTAGGCGGCCCCACCCTCTGCTAGGTGGCCCAGGGTGAGTGCCCGTGTTTACCAGGGTGAAGGGGTGCCCCACCTTTCAAGGAGCCCCTACAAAAGGCTGTCACCACCCAGTGCCTCCTCAGAGAGCACCACGGGGCTGTCCCCACACTCATACCATGGGTGCCAGCTACAGGATGCTGGCTGTGCTCTGGGCCCTGGCTGTGGCCTGTGCTCGGCACACAGGTGAGAAGGCAAGGGCGGGCAGGCCATGCGGGCTTGTGCAAGGCTCCCTGCTGGGTGGCAGGACCCGTGTTGCGGAGACTTGCCAGCCTGTCCCCAGGGTCCCATGATACCTGGGCGGCAGGTGTGGTGGTGACAGAGCCCTTGGTACACATGGAGTAGGTTCAGCCACCCTCCCTTCTGCTCTGCGGCAGCTTCTGAGGAAGGGGCAGAATCCCTGCCGGGCTTCCCCTGGGTGCCCACGTTGGACTCCTCCTGAGCCTGGAGCCCTCCCTGGGAGCTCTGAGGAAGGCTGGCCGGTCAGGGGCCAGGTCAGGCAAGGGTCAGGGGCCAGAGCCGGGAGGCAGAGAAGAGGCGTGGGCTGTGTGCGGGGCACCAGGGCCTCCTCTGTCTTTTGTGTGTCTCTCGGGCCATCGCTCAGGGCTCTCATGGGAGGTGCTAACAGATGCCTTGGGGCAGCAGGATGGCGGTCCATGGGGTGCTCCAGCCCAGGGACTCACCAGGAGTCAAGTAGTGGGCTTGTCTGTGTATGTGTGGGGGTGGGGAGGACAGCCACACTGACTGCAAGGCTGTGTCTCTGGGGTCTGGTGATACCCTGCGTCTGTGCACAGCCACCTCCCCAGCACCTGTGTCACAGGTGAGCCCCCAGGGCCCTGGCACTTCTGTTTCTACCTGGGCCATGTGGTCTCCTCAGCCGATTCTTCCTAGGTCAGTGGCTGGGCTCTGTTCCTGCGTCCCTAGACGGCAGGGCCTGGCAGAGGCAGGTGCTTGGCATCACCAATGACTGGAAATGAGGATGCACCCAGCAGCAGCGAGGGTGCCCTCGGACACCAGCGCACCTGGCAGAAATGCCCCGCACCCGGCTCAGGCTGTGCCCTCTCCCACAGGCTGGGCCCGGGAGGACACCACGCAGTCCAGCCGTGACACCTCCCCTAGCCTCTCTCCCCAGCAAGGACACAGTGGTGAGTCTCAGCCCTTTGCGTTCTGGGACACCTGATCCTGACTGCCCCAGTGGCCAGTGCAAGGGCTCAGGGCTTGGGTTAGGGGCACCTGGCCTGCTCCATGTTGTCTGTCTCTCCCCAGTCCGTTCCTGGGGAAGCAGCAGAAAGGCTGCCCGGTCAGCATGTCCCCCAGGGGGCTTTCCTTACTTCAGGGGCACCAAGTGGAGGGCTTGCCTGGGAGAGGGCAGTGGGCAGATCCATCCACTGCATCCACAGGGCAGTGCAGGGCAGGACAGGTGGGAGACCTTCCTGCTCACGGCGTCCAGCGTGCAGCCAGTGTCCACGGGGAGCTCTGGGACCCCCTGTTTGCATTTCCTGAAGCCAGGCCGCACTAGGGAAGCCTGAGCTCAGGCCCAGCATTTGAGGCTGGGTAGACCCAGGCACCAGTGATCTGGGGCACGTAGACCCCTACATACAGACTGCAGACAGATGGTTCCAGGCTCCAGGGCTCGAGGGAGGCATTGGCCACCCCTGCACTGCACTCCACGTGTGCCTGACACTCAGGGTGCAGTGCCAACTGGAGGAGGTCCCATCCTGGGCGCTTCTCACTAACCCTATCTCCACAGGGTCCCCGCTCCCCGGGGTGACCATCCTCCCCCCTCTGACAACCCTCCCTGTGTTGCGAGGTAAGGAACTCAAAGCTGATGGGGGATGTTGTGTGGGCTGGCAGAAAATGGGGTCCCTGCCTCTGGGCTGACGCTGGACAAGTGTGGAAAGGGATAGAGCCCTGGTTCACTATTCCCAGGGCCCCTTCTGGGGGCCAAGGCTATGGGGGGCAAAACACGGGGTGGGAGGGGGTGCCCCAGCAGGTGCCCACTTCCTGGCTCCCTGCAGCCCTGAACCCTGCACACACGGGGCGAGTCTGCAGCACCTGGGGCGACTTCCACTACAAGACCTTTGATGGCGTCGTCTTCCGCTTCCCCGGCCTCTGCAACTACGTGTTCTCCGCGCACTGTGGCTCGGCCTACGAGGACTTCAACGTGCAGCTGCGCAGAGGCCCTGCGTCCAACTCCACAGCTCCCAGCAGAGTCATCCTGAAGCTCAATGGCTTAGTTGTTGAGCTGACCAGGGATTCTGTCCTGGTCAATGACCACCGGTGAGTCCTGGCAGCAGAACTCTAGGGGCTAGGGCTAGACCAGACACGGCCCAGGAAGGACAGGGTGGGCCCTGCACCAGAGACATGGTGGGTGGTGGGGTTACCTCCCGCCCTAACCCTCAGCACCTCCCCCAGGGTCCAGCTGCCCTTCAGCCAGGCCGGGGTCCTCATAGAGCGTGGCAGTGGCTATGTGAAGGTGGTGGCCAAGCTGGGCCTGGTGTTCACATGGAACCTGGATGATAGCCTCTCGGTGAGGAGGACGGGGGCAGGCAGAGCCCCTGCAGAGTGAGGGTGCCCCCTCCTGGTGCCCTCTGGGTGAGGAGGGCAGGGGGGCAGGCAGAGCCCCTGCAGAGTGAGGGCACCCCCGCCTGATTTCCTTTCCGGAGAGATCACAAAGAGCTCTGAGGGAGGAGGGTGAGGGGCTGGACCCCCACATGGCAGGAGAGTGAAGATGGGGTGCCAGTGGAGCCCAGGATCTGTGCCCCAGGTGGATCTGCCTGTGGGGCATCTCCTCCAGGCCTGCTTGGAAACAGGTCATTGTGCAGAGACCCACAACCCGTGTTCCCACCGGGAGACCCCAGCCTCTCTGTGGGGCTCTGTCTCTTATGTGCTGGGCAAAGGCTGGCACCTGATGTCCTCCCTAACTGTAGCTGGAGCTGGACGCCAAATATGCCAACAAGACCTGCGGGCTCTGTGGAGACTTCAATGGCGTCATGGAGGCCGGCGAGTTCCTGTCACACAGTAAGCCCCAGACCTTTCCCACACTGGGCACACATAATCCCGGCATGTGCACGCTCGTCGGCAGCACCTGCTCACGCCCTGCACGGCACATCTTGTGCCTCCCAGGCGCACGTGGTCTAGAATGCCTGCCAGGCCCCCAGATCTTGGTGGCTGAGACACACCCTGGCCCCTGGCTCCTGCCCTTGTCCTATGGAGCCCAAACAGCTTAGCACCAAGGGTGCTGGGCTTTCCTCAGCTGGGCCTCTGGGATGCTGCATTGGCTATGGAGCCCACAGCAGAGCGCGTTTGTGTTCCCTGAAGATGCCAGACTGACCCCGCTGGAGTTCGGAAATTTGCAGAAGATGGATGGCCCCATGGAGCAGTGCCAGGACCCGAGCCCCACACCTCAGAATTGCTCTACCAATCTTGTGAGCTGCAGGGTGCTCAGGTGACAGGGTGGGCAGGAGTGGACACCTCTGTGGAGCCAGGCCTAACCTCTGGCTGCCCTCAGGGCATCTGCGAGGAGCTGCTCAACAGCCGGCCCTTTGCGGGCTGCACCAGCCTGGTGGAGGTCCGAGGCTTCCTTGAGGCCTGCCAGCAGGACCTCTGCCACTGCGAACGCACTCACCTTCCGGACTGCCTCTGCCACACCCTGGCCGAGTTCTCCCGTCAGTGTGCCCACGCCGGCGGGCAGCCCCAGGACTGGCGGAGTTCGGACCTCTGCCGTGAGTGCCCTGCCTGTCCTCCTGTCACCGCGGCACTGCGGACTGGCAGGGAAGCGGCCTGATGCAAGCCCATCCTCCCCTCCCCCGCAGCCCAGAATTGCTCCTCCGGCATGCAGCACCGGGAGTGCAGCTCGCCCTGCACCGACACCTGCTCCAACCCCCAGCGCTCCCAGCTGTGTGAGGACCACTGTGAGGCCGGCTGCTTCTGCCCCAATGGTGAGCCTGGTCCCTCCCCGACGTGGGACCTCTGCACTGCTGCGGCCCGATTCCCGCTGACCCTGTTCCATGGGGCTGCTCCCTGCAGGGACCGTTGTGGATGACATCCGTCACACTGGCTGCATTCCCGTATCCCAGTGTGCCTGTGTATACAACGGGACCTCCTACGCACCGGGGGCCAACTACTCCACTGACTGCACCGAGTGGTAGGTCTGGGGCTTTCCTGCCCAAGTGTGAGGGGCAATCACAACCTGGGAGGCCGTGCAGCCAGCTCAACCCACAGATGGGGCGTCTCCTCCTGCCACACCTAGCACTTGCACTGGAGGTCACTGGAGCTGCCGGGAGCTGCCATGCCCGGGAACCTGCTCGCTGCTGGGCGGCGCCCACATCTCCACGCTCGACGAGAAGCAGTACACCGTGCACGGAGACTGCGACTACGTGGTGACCAAGGTGCGGGGGCAGGGAGACTGCAGGGACCCCAGGATTAGACCTGGGGTGCTCAACCCCTGGGCCCCTGGCCAGAGCCCTGGGGAAGCTCTCTGATCTTGGGCTTTGCTCTATACTAGACTGTGTTTTAGGCTTGTGAGTGA
Source organism: Capromys pilorides (assembly GCA_004027915.1). Lineage (NCBI taxonomy): Eukaryota > Metazoa > Chordata > Mammalia > Rodentia > Capromyidae > Capromys > Capromys pilorides. The sequence goes on along the minus strand of PVKN010001248.1, from coordinate 8,732 downwards.
GCTGGGAAGTATCTCCTGTAACTAACGTTTCTGGTGCATTTGTCATTGTGGATGAGACAAACTCACCACACCACTGTCCTCGTTGTCCCTGGGGTTTACCAGGTCCTCTGCTGTGTGCATGACATCCTGTGTCTGCCATCGGCACCACGTAGAAGCCTCACTGCCCCAACACGCTGGGCCTGTCCCGGCCTCCCTCCCCACTTTTGGAAATCAGGGTCACTCAGTCTCCCACTCAGCAGGGTCTGGAATGCCATGTGGCCACCCTCTCGGGCGGTCCATCCCTATCAGGGACTGCGAGATGCCTCCCTCCCTCCCAGATCACCTGGGGCCCCTGGAGTGCCCTGTGAACCTATGGTTCTGGGGTACAAGGTGGCGGTGCAGGGCGTGAACACCCTCTGTGTTTCTGCAGCCCTGTCAGGGCAGCGCCTTTGCCGTGCTGGGTGAGCTGCGCCCATGTGGGCTGACGGACAGTGAGACCTGCCTGAAGAGCGTGACTCTGAGCCTGGGCGAGGGGCACACGGTGAGTGTGGGGATGGCCATCTCTCCCCAGGACTGGGGTCACAGGGACAAGGCAGTGCGGGGCTTTAGGACCTCTTGCCCCTTGGGTCTTCTGGGTGACTGTCCCTGGCAGGGATGAAGCCCAGCCTTTGCTGCCCTCCTGGAAGCAGGGAAGAGGGGATTGGGTATACTAAAGTTGATTTTGCATAAATTAATTTTGGTTTTTGTACTGTTGAAAAGTGTTTGGGGCCAGCGAGGTAGCTCAGTGAACTAAGCGCCTGCTTAGGCAAGTGGAAGGACCAGGATTTGATCCCCAGCACCACACCCTGGAGGCTCCACTCCCAGGTGCACTGAGCTGGTGACCAAGTCTGGCTGTGGTGGCACGTGTCTGTAATACCAGTGCGAGGGAGGCTGAAAACAGGAGGATCTCTAGGAGTCAGAGCCGTATACTGAGACCCTGTACTAAATACATTAAAAATAATAATAATAAAATTAAAAAAAAATGTTTGGTCCTCATGGATAGTTGAGAAAACTGGGAAGAGCCCCAGGGCAGGACTTGGGGTGTTAGCCCACCTGATGGGGTTCATGACCTGTGCACAAAGCCCTCAGCACAAGTAGGGGCAGTGAGCAGCCTCGGGGGCTGGAACGCAGGGGAGCTGCACAGCCCTGGGCTGACCCCACTGCCGCTGCCCCCAGGTGGTGGTGGTGAAGGCCGGCGGGGAGGTGCTCATGAACCAGATCCACACCCAGCTGCCAATCTCCGCAGGTGAGCCCCAGCCCCACCCGGGCCACGTGGGTCCCAGCCCACGCAGCCAGCGAGCCATGTCTTCTCTCTTTGCAGCCAACGTCACCATCCTGAAACCCTCCACTTTCTTCATCATCGTGGAGACCAACCTGGGGCTGCAGCTGCATATCCAGCTGGTGCCCAGCATGCAGCTGTTTGTGCAGCTGGCACCTGAGCTCCGGGGACAGACCTGTGGTAGGAGTCACCCCCAAGTTCCTGCCCTGCTTCTGTCCCTGTCCCCAAGCCCCACGGGTCCTCAGCTGCCCTCCCACTCTAGGTCTCTGTGGGAACTTCAACCAGAACCAGGCAGATGACTTCACGGCCCTGAGCGGGGTGGTGGAGGGCACAGGCGCCGCCTTCGCCAACACCTGGAAGACGCAGGCCTCCTGCCCCAACGCCAAGAACACCTTCGAGGACCCCTGCTCGCTCAGCGTGGAGAACGGTGTGGGGCACCCCAGGGCCAAGGGGAGGTGGTGTCTGTGCTCCCACCAGCTTGCGCCAGCTACTGCTGCTTTACCCAGGGTCCAGGCATGGGGCCCTGCTTCAGGACCACAGGGAGAACACAGTTCTGGGCTCGATGACTGGAGCTAGGGGTGGGGTGGGGAGCTGGCCCTGGGCTGCTTTGTACCCTCCCTCCTGTGGCAAGGAAGCAGGTGGAGACCTGGAGGGGTCTCTATGTCCACCTCTCCATGGTGGGATCCTCGTGGCCCCAGAAAGTAGAGGGGCAGAGGGCAGGTGGCAATGCCACGGTCTCTCTATGCCCCATGCTTTGGGGGATGTGATGTCCCTGCCTTTGGCATTATCTATCATGTGGCCAAGGACCAGTTGCGTCAGGCACCCCAGCACCTAGCAGCAGCTGCTAAGGTACTCGGCGGGTGACACCCCCCTCTGTCCACAGAGAAGTATGCCCAGCACTGGTGTGCGCTGCTGACAGACACCAATGGCTCCTTCGCCCAGTGCCATGCCACCGTGAGCCCTGGCTCCTACTACTCGGTAAGGTGCCCTGGGCCCCCTTTCGCCACAGTGCTGCATGGCCCTGTGCAGGCTTATGGTCCAGGAAGGCCTAGAGGGCATCCCCCGACCACGCCAAGGGCCAGGCGGGCCCAGTCCCAACTCCCTGCTCTGCCCACACCTGCTCATCCACTCACCCCCCACCCAGCTGTGTGCCTGATGCTGGGCACAGCGCCAGAGTCCAAGAGTCCAAGGTTACAGATGGAGTAGGCTGGCCTGGGAGGCCCAGCTCCTAGATGCCAGAACAAGTTCCGCTGAAGCTTGGGGGCTCAGTGAGGGAACCGCAGGGGGCACAGGGACCCCTGCTGTGGGGCCGTTTCCTGACCTACCGCCGGCCCCCAGAACTGCGTGTTCGACACGTGCAACTGTGAGAGGAGCGAGGACTGTCTGTGCGCCGCCCTGGCCTCCTACGTGCACGCCTGCGCCGCCAAGGGTGTGCTGCTCCGCGGCTGGCGGGACAGCGTCTGCAGTGAGTGTCCCGTGCCCGCCCAGAGGCCCCTGCTGCCCCAGTGCCAGTCCCGGTCCCCGTCCTGAGCGCCCCTTTTCGTGCCCCCACAGCGAAGCCCACAAGCACCTGCCCCAAGTCAATGACCTATCAGGAGCACCTCAGCACCTGCCAGCGCACCTGCCGCAGCCTGAGCGAGGCCGACGTCACCTGCAACGTGTCATTCGTGCCTGTGGATGGCTGTGCCTGCCCTTCGGGCACCTTCCTGGATGAGGCGGGCACATGTGTGCTGGCCCATGAGTGTCCCTGCTACCATGGGGGCTCTGCGGTCCCCAGCGGAGAATCTGTGCATGACAACGGGGCCATCTGGTGAGGCCAGGCCCGGGGGTGGGAGGAGACCTCGAGTTCCCCATAGGGTACTTGAGCACCCACCCTCTCCTTCCAGCACCTGCACACGGGGCGTGCTGACCTGTATTGGGGGTTCCGTGCCCAGCACAGGTGAGTCTGGTCACTGTCCCATGAGATGCCCAGGCCGGTGCCACCAGTGATAGGAACGTGGGGGGTGTGGGCTGCTGTACACAGACGTAGACGTATGACACAGAGCACGTGAGGCGCACCACACATGTGTCGCACAGCTGGGTGCACGCTGGCCAGCTGGGAACACGTGAGTTGAGGCTGCACTGCAGCCTGCGTTCCCAACAGGCCTGAGGGGATGGGATGGGGTCCCCTGAGCGCCGCCTCCTCTGCAGTGTGTGACGCACCCATGGTGTACTTCGACTGCCGCAATGCCACCCTGAGGGCTGCCGGGGCCGGCTGTCAGAAGAGCTGTCACACCCTGGACATGGCCTGCGTGAGTACTGGCCACCCTGGTGACCCCATGGCCCCCATGACCCCTTGTGGCCCATGTAGGGCCCATGCTGCCCTGGGTGAGGGCCACGGGGGACCCCCTCAGGCATTCTCAAGGACACCACCTGACCTTGGCTGGTCTCGCGACTCCCATGGCCCCGTGTCCTGTGACCACCTCTCGGGGCACGTGGAGCATCCTGCTGAGTGTCCCTCCCTGCCCCTGAGCCATGTGCACATGCCCCACAGTATAACACCCAGTGCGTCTCGGGCTGCGTGTGCCCCGAGGGGCTGGTGGCAGATGGTGACGGAGGCTGTGTTGCTGAAGAGGACTGTCCCTGTGTGCACAACGGGGCCACCTACCAGCCCGGGGAGACTATCCTGGATGGCTGCAACAACTGGTAGGTGGGGCTGGGCCCCAGGGCGCAGACTGCTACCAGTTCCCGGACAGAGGTCCCTGTGAGGCAGAGTGACCAGCATGGGCCCCGGAGGACGGGTGGCCTGGGTGGCCTGGGTGGCCTGAAGCCCTGGCAGCACCGGCACCTGTGTGAATCTGTGTCCCACAGCACCTGTGAGAACCGGATGTGGCGGTGCACAAAGGAGCCTTGCCTGGCCACCTGTGCAGTCTACGGGGATGGCCACATCCTCACCTTTGATGGGCAGCGCTACACTTTCAATGGGGCCTGCGAGTACATGCTGCTGCAGGTGTGTGGCCGCCCGGGAGCTACGGGGACTCCTGGCTGCCCTGGGGGTCCTGGCCCGTCTGACCACAGCCTTCTGCTCCCCAGGACCAGTGCGGTGGGAATGCCAGTGTCCAGGATGCCCTCCGTGTGATCACTGAGAACGTCCCCTGTGGCACCACGGGGACCACCTGCTCCAAAGACATCAAGATCTTCTTGGGGGTACGGGGGCTCATGGGATAGGTGTGGGGATGTGGGGCGGAGGGGTCCCTGCCAGGCCCTGAGGAAGCCCTGTCGTGCAGAGTTACGAGCTGAAGCTGAGCAGTGGGAAGGTGGAGGTGGTCCAGAGGGGTACCAGGGAGGAGCCGCCCTACACTGTGCACCGTATGGGCATCTACCTGGTGGTGGACACTGATGTCGGCCTTGTGCTGCTCTGGGACCAGAAAACCAGTCTCTTCCTCAGGCTTAGCCCTGAGTTCAAGGTAAGGCCCAGCGAGGGAGGCCGCTGCCCTCAGCCCCCCTGGGCTCTGCTGTACACACAGATGGGGAGGGAGCAGAGCCAGACTGAGAGACACAGATAGGGGGAGAGAGAGAGAGAGAGAGAGAGAGAGAGAGAGAGAGAGAGAGATATGGGGAGATAGACACAGAAGGGGGAGAGACAGAAAGGGGGGAGAGAGGGAGACAGAGAGAGATAGACAGACAGAAAGGCAGAAAGACAGAAAGATAGAAAGACAGAGGAGAGGGCAGAGGTGGAGACTTAGGAGATGGGGTGGGATGGGCAGCCAGGGTGTTCTGACTCTCTTGCATGACTGACCCCAGCCTGGCCATGGTGGTCTGTGGCCCCCTGCACTGGCCAGGCCTCACCTCGAGTCAGAGGAGGAGGGAGAAGGCGCTGACGTGGCGGGCGGAGGACGTGGCCTCCCTGGGTCGCAAGCAGGGCTTGGACAGGCCTGCATCGCAGCTCCAAGCTCTGACAGGGGAGGTGGGAGCCAGTGTGCACCCCAGGAGCCCAGGGGCCTCCCCTTCACCCTTTTCCTCCCCCTTCAGGGCAGGGTCTGTGGCTTGTGTGGGAACTTCGATGACAACGCTGTCAATGACCTGACCACACGCAGCCAGGCTGTGGTGGGCGACGTGCTGGAGTTTGGGAACAGCTGGAAGTTCTCCCCCACCTGCCCGGATGCCCCGGAGCCCAAGGACCCCTGTGTGGCCAACCCGTACCGCAAGTCCTGGGCCCAGAGGCAATGCAGCATCATCAACAGCGCCACCTTTTCCACCTGCCATGCCCACGTACGCCTGGGGGTGCCTCAAGAACAGTGGCTGGGGGGTGGGGGCAGGGAGATAGCTAAGTGGAACAAGTGCTTGCCTGGCAAGCATAAGGTCCTGAGTTCAATCCCTGGTAACACACACACACATACACACACACACACACACACACACACACACACACACACACACGAGCAGTGGCTGAGAAAGGGAAGGGCCGGCACCATCTCGTGGCCACAGTCGTGGCTTTGGAGCTGTGGGATGTTGATTCTGTGGCTGCCAGAGACTGTGTGGCTGGAGCTGGCTAGGGTTGCACTGGTCTGCAAACACAGTAAAGGTGATGAACCTGGCCTGATGCTTGGAGTCAGGCAGTGGGGAACTGGCCTAGGTCACCCAGCTAGCTCGACCCCTCCTGAGCACCCAGGGGAACTGAGGTCCCGGCGTCTGATTCCCGTGTTCCTCAGGTGGAGCCGGCCAAGTACTACGAGGCCTGCGTGAGCGACGCATGCGCCTGTGACTCAGGGGGTGACTGTGAGTGCTTCTGCACTGCCGTGGCTGCCTACGCCCAGGCCTGCCATGCCGTGGGCGTGTGCGTGTCCTGGAGGACTCCTGACATCTGCCGTGAGTGTGCAGGCCGGGGTGGGGCATAGGCTTAGGAGCACGGCCACGAATGGAGCCTGGAGGCAGGGGGGGCTGGCTCAGGCTGGGACCTGGGGTGGCTTCTCCAGAGGCTGCCACCCCCACCCCCCGGCTGGCTATGTGGGAGGGCATGGGCAGGGTGGGGTAGAGGGCCAAGGCAGCATTTCTCTGGCCTGACACCCCTGTCCCCGTCCCAGCACTCTTCTGTGACTACTACAACCCCACGGGGGAGTGCGAGTGGCACTACCAGCCCTGTGGGGCGCCCTGCCTGCGCACCTGCCAGAACCCCAGTGGCCGTTGCCTGCAGGACCTTCGTGGCCTGGAAGGTGGGTTGGGTTGAGTGCGAGGGGCTGGGGTCTGCCCTGTGGCTGGTGGGCCCTGGGGACAGGATGGAAGCTTCCCTGGTACTCAGGCCTCCCTGGCATACAGGCTGTTACCCCAAGTGCCCCTCGGAGACCCCCATCTTTGATGAAGATAAGATGGAGTGCGTGGTGCAGTGCTTGAACCACACCACCAAGCCGCTCTGCCGCATCCACGGAAAATCGTATCGGGTGGGAGCAGCAGTGCCCTCTAAAGAGAACTGCCACTCTTGGTGAGTCCCTGTGGGAGGCATGTGGCCTTGTTCCTGTGGTCCATGGGCCCTGGTCAGGCTCCAGGGCATCTTAGGTGCTCCCAGGTGGGGTGCGGAAGGGGACAGTGAGCCTAGACAGCACTCAGAGGTCCAGGGGGTGCTACCTCTAACCCACCCAGGGGCATGCTCTGAGCTCCCGCCCTGCCTGCCTCCATCAGTCACTGCTAGGGTCGGTCCTGGGGGCCGTGACCTTGGGGAAGAGGCTGGCAGGACTGGGAGGACAGTCACAGCCACTTGCGCTGGGCCCAGGGTCCCTAGTGTCAACCCCTTCCTCCCCCTGCCAGCATCTGCACGGAGAGTGGTGTGCACTGCACCTACGACGCAAGAGGTGAGCAGCGCAGGGTGTCAGGGCTGGGTGGGGGCCCTACCGTGCCCCAGCCCCTCACGGGCCACCGCTGCTCCCCACAGCCTGCTTCTGCACCTACGGTGGGCAGCACTTCCAGCCAGGGGCCGAGATCTACCACACGACAGATGGCATGGGCGGCTGCCTCTCTGCAAGCTGCGGGGCCAACGGCACTGTGGAAAGGAGGTCCTATGCCTGCGGCTCCCACAGCACCCCGTCGCCCACCACCTTCACCTTCTCCACGGTGTCCGAAGGTAAGGCTGCTCCCTCACGCCGCCTGCTGCACTTCCGCTGCCCTGCCTCTCAGCCCACAGGGACACTGCCCGGGCACCAGGCTCCCCAGGACCTTGCCCTTCAGGGGTCTCGGGTTCTCCCTGAACGAAGAGCAGGACACACAAGTGACAGCTCTGCTGGGGACAGCCAGAGTGAGCCCCAAGGAAGGGAAGACAGCACAGCGGCGTCCTGTGCCCGCTGCTGTCATACTGGCCCTAAACAGATGGCCAGGCAGCAGGAATACTGGGGCCAGGCAGTGGGCAGTTGAGCGTGGCCCCTGACACCCAGCCCCGTCTCTTCTGTCCACAGCTCAAAGCTCGATGCACTCTCTGGGCACACATGTCCCCTCCACCTGGAGCACAGTGCCTTCAGAACCCCAGAGCAGCACCAGGATCCCGGCCTCTCACACCGTCCGCAGAGAGACACCAACCAAGGCCTCCACGACCTCCTGGCCTTGCGGGGAGGAGTGCAGGTGGACAACGTGGCTGGACGTGAGCCACCCTGGACGGGGCATTGACAGTGGGGACTTCGACACCCTGGAGAACCTCCGCGCCCATGGGTACCAGCTGTGCCAAGCACCCAGGGAGGTGCAGTGCAGGGCAGAAGATGCCCCTGATGTGCCCCTCAGTGTCCTAGGGCAGCGTGTGGAGTGCAGCCCCACGGTAGGGCTGACCTGCCACAACCGGGACCAGGTATCAGGGCTCTGCGACAACTACCAGGTCCGAGTCCTCTGCTGCGACCCTGTGCCCTGCCCCCCCTCCTCCAGCCCCATAGCTTCCTCCTCAGCTACCGTCACACCCACAAGCCTGGCCACTGGCTCCACTGCCATGAGGAGCTCCTCATCAGACACGCCCTTGATCACTAGCTCGAACCCGGTGTCAGCCACCACTTCCTGTCGACAAAAGCAGTGCACCTGGACCGGGTGGATCGATAGCAGTTACCCTGGGTCCAGCAGGGACAGCGGAGACTTCGACACCTTCGAGGACCTGCGGTCACGGGGGTACAAGTTCTGTGACAGGCCCCAGAACGTGGAGTGCAGGGCGCAGTTCTTCCCCAACACGCCACTGGCCGAGCTGGGGCAGAACGTGACCTGCAACACGGAGGTAGGGCTGCTGTGCCTAAACAGGGAGCAGCTGCCCCCCATGTGCTACAACTATGAGCTACGGATACAGTGCTGCGAGTGGGTGGACAGCTGCGAGGGGACGGCCAGCACCACCGCCCCCTCCACCCCAACTCCCCACACCAGCACCACCTCCACCCCAACTCCCCACACCAGCACCACCTCCACCTCCACTTCAACTCCCCACACCAGCACCACCTCC
>PVKN010001247.1:37651-54913 GCA_004027915.1 Capromys pilorides | reverse complement strand
CGAGATGGTTCAGTGGTCTAAAGCGCCTGCTTAGGAGGGCTCAGGCAACTGCGGGGACTGCAGTTCGATCCCCGGCACCACATGCTGCGCCAGCGCCACCACCAGGGCAGGCTGAGCCAGCCACAAAATGAATAAATAAAGAAACAAAACAAACACAACAAGCAAACAAATAAATAAAATTAAAAAAAAAAAAAAAAAACCTGGGGGTGAGAGGCAAGAGATACAGCTTAGCGTGCAGGCACTGGGTTCAATCTTCAGTACAAGTGGCTGGGGGAGGATAGTTAAATAGAGATTAAATAAATTGATTCATTCAACAGAAATGCACTGAGGGACTCCTAGAAGCTGGGCTCGCCTTTGAGAGCCAAACTAAGTCTGAGACAACAGCAAATGAAAGAAGTGCGTTGTCAGTGTACTCATGGGGAGTAAATGCTGCTACAGCAGGAACTGATGGGATGTTTAAATGGGGTGGTCCAGGAAGGACTACAGACAGATTTGAAGAAGATAAAGCACATAAACCAACTCTTGAGTCTCTTACAAGACCAGAAGGGAGAGCAGACAAAAGAATGAAATCAACCCAATGCCAAGGGTGTCCATAGGATCAAGTGGTCTCTGGAAAAGATGAGGGCAGCAGGGCAACCCTGAACTTCTATAGAGAAGCCAGGGCTAGGCTTTAGCGCATGTAGTATGCTAGTGAGCTTGGGTCCCTGTGTGTGTCCCTCCATGTGTGGGTGGGGTGCATCTTGGGACAGGGTGTGTGTCGGGGGCTGTCACAGGCGGCCTGACCCCTGAAGCATGACAGTTTCAATAACATGACTCTGAAAGGTGGAAACTTTGAGGTCCTTTCCCCTCAGACTCTTGTGGGGGTTTTAGGGCTGTGCCCTGTCTTGTGATGAGAGCTGTCTAGTGGGCAGAGGGTCCCATGGGGCAGAGTTTGGATGCCCATGAGCACCCCATCTCCTGCCCCCAGGCCTGGCCTGCCTCCATATCGCCACCCTGCAGAGGAACCAGCCACTCATGGAGCTGCTACTGCAGAACGGGGCTGACATCGATGCCCAGGTGAGGCAGCCCAGCACCCAGGTGCCCTCTCCTCCAGAGTGCCATGCCTGACCTACTTCCCCTGGGACCTTGCTAACGTCCTCTTCCCTGCAGGAGGGCACCAGTGGGAAGACAGCCCTGCACCTGGCTGTGGAAACCCAGGAGCGGGGCCTGGTGCAGTTCCTGCTGCAGGCAGGTGCCCAGGTGGATGCCCGCATGCTCAACGGCTGCACACCGCTGCACCTGGCTGCTGGTCGTGGCCTGGGGAGCATCTCGTACACACTGTGCCAGGCTGGTGCTGATGCCCTGTTGTTGAATGTGGAAGACGAGACACCCCAGGACCTGGCTGAGGATGTAAGAGGCATATGCATTGTCCTGTTCTGTGGGACTCCCATAGCTTGGGTAGACACTGGGACTGTCATGGCTGGGGACCAGGGAGTTAGGAGTGCTGTGTAACCAGGGTTCACCACTTAGCACCACAGCACACTGGCCACCTTGGCCCCGTGTGGCGCCTGTTTCATAGTCAGGACTAGGGTCCAGACTGGGATGCCTTCAGGGGCGCTAGCTAGGGACTGGCAGAGACAGGCACGTGCTGAGCCCTGTAGGGGTGCAGCTTACAGGAAACAAACACTGGCCCTTGCTTTGCCACCTGGCCTCAACCACATCTGTGAAGGAGGAACGTATTGAGGTTTCAGCTCTTAGAATTTTTTTTTCAGGTGAAACCTAGATTTCCTAGACAGTCTTTCCCATTTATAAGTGTCCAGTGCAACTAGCCATGGTAGTGGGTGCCTCAAATCTCCGTTCTGTGGGAGACTGAGGCAGGAGGATCTCAAGTTCCATCCCGCTCCAGGCAACTTAATAATTTAGGGAGACCTTAATTCAAAGAAATAGGGTTTTGGTTTTTGTTTTTGCATTTTAGGAGTCTGCAGTTGTTCAGGATCTCACTATTAGATCAGACTCATAGTGATCCACCTGTTTACAGCCTCCCAAGAGCTGGGATTACAGGCACGCCCCATCACGCCCAGTATCAATTGCCACCTCACCCTGCCCAGGGGCAGGGGTAGGGCCGGCACTGCAGGCTGTGGGATTGAACCCCTGGCCCCTGCACCTGTTTGCAGGCACTTTAATCCACTGAGCTATTTGGCTGGCCTTTCTCAAAGAAACTGTAAAAAGTGATGGAGATGTAGTTCAGCATTGAGGTCCCTGGGATCCCCAGCATCACACAGACACACACACACACACACACACACACACACACACATTCTCCAAATGTTTTGTGAGTGCCCTCCTATCCCCCTTCACAGCTACAAACACACACAGGAGGCTAGGTTACCTTTGAGGTTCCTCTTGTCTCAGCTATTCCTCCATAGATAGCTTTCCTGCTAGTCCACGGCCCATGATTTGGGAATGATGGGGGATGGTGGTGAAGATATGTTCCCTGGTGTGTCAGCCTTAGGGACAGGAGGGTCCCCACCTGTGCAGCTGCTCCCAGTGGCCCTGACCTTGTTGCCCTCTGTTCTTCTCAGCCGCTTACTCTCCTGCCCTTCGATGATCTGAAGATCTCAGGGAAGCCACTGCTGTGTGCTGACTGAACTTGGGTAGGGCTGGGAGCCTGGGGGCCTGACATGCTGCACTTGGACCCCCATTGGCTGCCCTTCCGGCATCCTAAGGACTGAGGCCCAAGCCTAGGGCAGGACAGTCCTGAGTTGAGAAGAGTCTAGAAGGAGAGCGCCTGGTGGACTGGACACCCAGAGCCCAAGGTGTCCTGGTGAATCCTGAGCACCCCTTGGAGACTGCAGGCGCTGTGGATTCCACCAAATCAGCTACCCTGCAGGTGCCATCCAGGGAGAAGGCCTGACTGCTCCCAAGTGAGAAGAGACTGAAACAGCAAAGCAGCCCAGGGTTGCCACCTTCTTGCTGTTGAGAATTCAAGTCTGGCACAGGTGGTGATATGGACCTATATTCCCAGCCACTAGGCTGAGGCAAGAGGATCAGAAGTTTGAGTCCTGCCTGGGCTCTTTAGTGAGACCCTGTCTCAAAAAGGGATGGGCTGTAGCTCAGGGGTACATCACCCCTGGGTTGGACACCCAGTACTGGGGAAAAAAAAAAAAAAATGAAAAAAGAAAACACTGTTGCCTAAAGACTTCACACAGAGGGCCCTGTACAGAGCCTTTGGGGCAGTAATGACACTAAAATATTAGCAAAGACTTGCAAGTGTTTACCTTCTAGCGTTGTTTGTCGGTGTACCTAGGCAGGTTGCCCTGTAACCTCATGTCCTTTAAGTGGGGTAGAGCCCTGCTGTGTGGCATGTCGGCTGGAGGGAGGAGAGGGAAGAGAATGGGAGAGGATCCTAGAGGAGAGTGTTCTGCCAAACAGGCACTCGGAGATTGCGCTTTTTACACCTCTCTGTTCCTATTTGTCGGTCCTGTACTGGAGACCCTGGGTACTTGGTGTCTAGCCCACTCAACAGCCATTACCATCCCGAGCCCCAGCACACCAGTGGCAGCTTGCTGGTGGGAGGGGACAATGAGTGGGCGGGGCGCCCTGCAGAGTGTGCTCTGATGGGACCCAGGGCGATAGTGTTTGTGAAGCTTCGAAGCTCACAGGCTCGAAGGGACAGGACTGCTGGTCTCGCTGAAAAAGGAGTCTTCATTCCACCCAAAAGCAGTACTTGGGGGGATCCTGAGGTTCTGAGTCCCGCTTCCCCTGCTGTGCCACCTCCGGGCCGCGAGGTGGCGCTGTGGCGACGGTGGGTACCCGGGCGAGGGCGGGCTCACAAGGCTTCCGCTGCTTCTCGAGCCGGTGGCAGCGGCGGCGGGAGCGGTGGGAGCACAGTCGGGGACCCCACTCCCCCACCCCTACGGTCCGGACATGGACACCAGGTGAGGGGCCGGCGTGGCGGGCACGTGATCGCACCCTGGCCACGAGATGGCGCCAGGGCCTGCTGTGTGGGTTGGGGGTCCCCGCGACAGGCTGGCCCTCGTGGCGCTGCCCAGAGCCGTGGGGACACTGGCCCGCGTGGGCTGGGCCTCTAGGAGCGTCGGCAGGGCAGGGATCAGGGCTCCAGGAATCACGCTTGGGGTGGAGGCGGGGGAGGGGCGCGGCACCGCGGGACAGAGGGGACCTGTGTGGCCGGCGGCCGCGGGCGGGACAGAGGGGACCTGTGTGGCTGCAGAGAGAGAGGTCTTTGTCCCCGGCGGGCGGAGGCTGCCTTCTCTCTCCCTCCGTCCCCGGCGTCCCTCCCGAGCACGGCTGTCCCGGCCCGCAGGTGGTGGGCGGTGGTGGTGCTGGCGGCGCTGCCCTCCCTGGGCGCAGGCGGGGACCCCGAGGCCCCTCCAGAGTCGTGGACGCAGCTGTGGCTCTTCCGCTTCCTGGTGAACGCCGCCGGCTACGCCAGCTTTATGGTCCCTGGCTACCTCCTGGTGCAGTACTTCAGGCGGAGGAACTACCTAGAGACAGGTGCTCGGGACAGGGGCTGGCGGACGTCCAGGCCGGAACGGGACCTGGAGAGGTCCTGGCAGGGTTGTGCAGGGATTCCGGGCTGACTTTGTTGCCTTCTTCAGGCAGGGGTGTCTGCTTCCCTCTGGTGAAAGCCTGTGTGTTTGGCAATGAGCCCAAGGCTTCCGATGAAGTTCCCCTGGCTTCCAGGACAGACGCAACAGAGACCACCCCGCTTTGGCAGACCCTGAAGCTGCTCTTTTGTGTAATAGGGCTGCAGGTAGGTAGCAGGCTCTGCCCTCTTTCTGCACTGGGCCTCCGTGGCCAGGGACTGTGAACAGTGCTGGTTATACTACCGTTCTGTCCCTCTCCTCCCGGGGGAAAAAGTTCCAGTCTTGGATGTGTTTGAGGACATTTTCTTCCTCTTTCCTCTTTTCCTTAGTGAATGCTGGTCGTGACGGTTAAGTCTACATGATCACTTCCCCATACCTGGTGCTGCAGAGGGCCTGTATCTTACACTTTCCTGATTTCTATTGTGCCAGACTGTTACTACATTTCCCCCCTGGCACTACTGTGTCTCTTGCACAGATAAAAGTTTGGAGGAGCTGTTCATTACACTGTGTTTGAGAGAGGCACAGATGCTGACCACACAGCCCCGTGGAGTGAGTGGGGAGGTACCAGTCTACACTGCACGATAAATGTGTCTCTGGATTGGGTGCAAACTGGAACACTTCAGCTGTAGCTAGCTCTCAGTACCTTTGCTTCAGGCACTGGCGGGTCTGAGCAGCCCAGTGCATGTGTTGCATTTTCCCCACACTTGATTCCCTCCAAGGGAGGGGAAGGAAACTTCTACTGGAGGGAGGAAACTTCTACTACAGAGGAACCAGAACACGCGTGACATGTAGTGTGCTAAACGAAGAGGACAGCTGGGACCTACTTGTGTCTGCCTCTTCCTTCTTTTGCTTACTGTCTCCTGTCCCATCTGCCTTGCAGGTGTCCTATCTGACTTGGGGTGTGCTGCAGGAAAGAGTAATGACCCGCAGCTACGGGGCCACCACCACATCACCTGGCGAGCGCTTCACAGACTCGCAGTTCCTGGTGCTGATGAACCGAGTGCTGGCGCTCATAGTGGCAGGCCTCACCTGTGTTCTCTGCAAGCAGCCTCGGCACGGGGCGCCCATGTACCAGTACTCCTTTGCCAGCCTGTCCAATGTGCTCAGCAGCTGGTGCCAGTACGAGGCTCTCAAGTTTGTCAGCTTCCCCACACAGGTGCTGGCCAAGGCCTCCAAGGTGATCCCTGTCATGCTGATGGGGAAGCTGGTGTCCAAGCGCAGCTATGAGCACTGGGAGTACCTGACGGCCGGCCTCATCTCTGTCGGGGTCAGCATGTTCCTGCTGTCTAGTGGCCCTGAGCCCCGCAGTTCCCCAGCCACCACACTCTCAGGCCTTCTATTACTGGCAGGCTACATTGCCTTTGACAGCTTCACTTCCAACTGGCAGGACGCTTTGTTTGCGCACAAGATGTCATCTGTGCAGATGATGTTTGGGGTCAACTTCTTCTCCTGCGTCTTCACAGTGGTCTCACTCCTCGAACAGGGGGCCCTTTTGGAGGGGACCCGCTTCATGGGGCGGCACAGCGAGTTTGCAGCCCATGCCCTCCTGCTCTCCATCTGCTCTGCCTTCGGCCAGCTCTTCATCTTCTACACCATTGGCCAGTTCGGGGCAGCTGTCTTCACCATCATCATGACCCTCCGCCAGGCTATTGCCATCCTCCTCTCCTGCCTGCTCTATGGCCACACTGTCACTGTGGTGGGCGGGCTGGGGGTGGCTGTTGTGTTTGCTGCCCTCCTGCTCAGAATCTATGCCCGGGGTCGGCTAAAGCAGAGGGGAAAGAAGACTATGCCTGTTGAGTCCCCTGTGCAGAAGGTTTGAGGGGCCAACAGTTATGTGACAGGACTGTCACATAGCCATCTCTCTGGCCTCTCTCTCTAGCTTGAGCCCCTGGCTCCTGGGTAGATATGGTTTTCACCATCAGGCTGGCTCTGTGGATGGCGTAGGAGCCAGGAGGCAGCCTCCCTTGCCTTAAACCACCTGTTCCCCAAGCAGGAGTGCTGTGGTAGTCACTTGCCAGACCAAGTCTGGGCCAGCTGTAGGCTCTGCCACCAGCCCTCACCTTGGGGATCCCCACCTGACCTGCCTTTCTTACTCCTGTGAGAAAAGCACAACTGCAAATGCTGCTTCCCAGGGTTAGACTGAAGAAGGTAGTGTTGGGAGCCAGCCCTGCCCAGTGCTTGCTCCTGGGCCGAGGCTGCTGGAGGCAGGTGGTTTTGGTTCTTTGGAGATGTCACTTTTTGCTCTTATAATTTTATTTTATTAAAACTGCTGCAACAGACTTGGGCCCATGTTTTGGTTGCCTGGAGGGGACAGCAAGGGCAGTTACCTGAAGGCAGCTATTACAGTCAGCCCAGCTGGCGTGCCCAGAAATAATCCAGCTCACCTTGCTGTGCTAAGACCAAGGTATTCAGGAGCAAGTAGGGAAGGAAAGGAGAGCAGAACTGTATAAAACTGCATCTTCTTTATTTCGCATACTTTAATTTCAGAACAAAATAAACAAAAAAGATCACAATACACAACATCCAACTCTGTCAAATTATGGGGGGGATGAGGCTCAAGGCCCTTCCTGCTTTCAACACAGGACAGGAGAAATTAGTTAACTAGATTCAGCAGAGGGCACGGTGGGACAGGGCCACTCGGGCTGCTGGGAAGCCGTGGGGACACTATACAAAGGGTACAAGTTTCCCACAGTGGGAGTTCCTAGTCCACTTCTTCCATTCGGGATGCATCCTCATCCCCTTCAAGGGGAGGGATCTCATCAGGAACAGCAGCACTGGGCTCCTCTGCAGTCACCTCATCTTCATCGATGCCTGCACAAAGGACAAACCCTGTAAGAGCTGGGGCAGCATGAGATCCACTCCACCCAAGAACAGCACCACAGCTCCCACTTACCCAGGCCCAGCTTGATCATGCGGTAGATACGGTTGGAGTGGGTCTGGGGGTCCTCCAAGGAGAAGCCAGAAGACAATAGCGCGGTCTCAAACAGCAGCACCACCAGATCCTTGACAGCCTTGTCATTCTTGTCAGCTTCAGCCTTCTGCCTCAGGGTCTCCACAATAGGGTGGTCAGGATTGATTTCTAGGTGCTTCTTGGCCATCATATAACCCATAGTAGAGTTGTCACGGAGGGCCTGGGCCTTCATGATCCGCTCCATGTTGGCTGTCCAGCCATAGGTGCTGGTCACAATGCAGCAGGGTGAAGACACAAGTCTGTTGGAGATTGTCACCTGTGGACAGCCATGGAAACCTTATTTTCAAGCAGGATGGCACATACCTCCTCCTCAGCTGAAGGAGGCTGAGCTGAAGGAGATGTGCAGGAGTTTTAAAGCCTGCCTTGCAAGGACTACAACAGAGTCTCAACCCAGAAACTGACACCTTACTTTGCGGCAGACTGACACCTTACTTTGCGGCAGACTGACTACCCTCACGAGACAAAAAAAAGATTTAAATCCCTTCTTTGAAACAAATCTGCAGGGAGGGAGACTCCTTGGGGAATCTGATGAAGAAAGCCCTAGAGGTAGGAATCTCAGAATAGCTCACCTTCTCAACCTTCTTATCCAAGATTTCCTTCATGAGTTTGCAGAGGTTCTCAAACTTGGCCTTGCTCTCCTCCATCTTTTTCTTTTCCTCCTCATCCTCAGGCAACTCCAAGCCTTCCTTGGTCACCGAGACCAAGCTCTTCCCATCAAACTCCTTGAGTTGCTGCACACAGTACTCATCGATGGGCTCAGTCATGTACACCACCTCGAAGCCCCGTTTCCGCACACGCTCCACAAAGGCAGAGTTGGCCACCTGTTCCTTGCTCTCGCCTAAGGTTAGCAGATAGCACTCAGGCACTGAAAGGCCTCACCCTGCTACCCCAGGTGGTCCAGATCTATTCCCCACCCAGTGTGCCAGGGCTTTACTGAGACCCAGTGGGATGTACCTGTGATGTAGTAGATGGACTTCTGCGTCTCCTTCATGCGAGACACGTACTCAGACAGGGATGTCATCTCATCTCCAGACTGAGAGGTGTGATAGCGCAGCAGTTCAGAAAGACGTCGCCTGTTGGTGGAGTCCTCATGGATTCCAAGCTTTAAGAATGAAAAAGGGAAAAAAATCATCCATGAAAAATACATCTCACTTATTAAACAAGCAATCACAGAGACTAAGAATTCGCTTTCCTACTTTCAGATTTTTTGAGAATGCCTCATAGAATTTCTTGTAGTTCTCTTTGTCTTCCGCCAACTCAGAGAAGAGCTCAAGGCATTTCTTAACAATGTTTTTGCGGATGACTTTCAAGATCTTGCTCTGCTGGAGCATTTCTCTGGAAATGTTTAGGGGCAGATCCTCTGAGTCGACCACACCACGGATAAAATCTGTAAGCAACCAGGGTGAAAAGCTCAGTAAAAACAGTTGGACCACATGTGGTCACACGGACCCAAACATAAAGCATTTTGTTTGCCTGTCTTTATTTGCTATGTTGATAAATTGTCTAGACCTACTTCCGGGATACTACTCCACAGCTCAAAGCCCACCTCACCACTCCAGGCTCTCAGAGGACACTCACTTAGGTACTCAGGGATCAACTCATCACAACTGTCCATGATGAATACACGACGCACATAGAGTTTGATGTTATTCTTCTTCTTCTTGTTCTCAAATAGGTCAAAGGGAGCCCGCCGAGGAATGAATAACAATGCCCTGAATTCCAGTTGACCTTCCACAGAGAAGTGCTGAAACAAACCCAAGATGACTTCAGGGACAAGTGATGCAACAGTAACCCTCGCCCTCCTAACACTAAAGACAAACACTAGAGCAGCTCTTGAAAAAATTGCACTCTAAAGTCTCAACCAATTAAAGCTGGTCCAAGGCTGTATGCAGCCCTTGGCTTAACAGGTTAGATCACAGCCTTCCATGTGTCAAGACCGCCACAGGAACCACGCCACCCACACTTCTAGTGGGAGAAAAGTCTAGTCACCGGGAAGTCAGACACCCACCACTATGGGAGAACTGTGAGCTTATGTGGAGGTAGAGGGCACTCCATATCTTTCACAGCTCTCAGCCACCAACTAGCTAAGCAAGGTGTATGTCTCACCTCCAACCTGCCACCTAATACTTCTCACCTTGACTGCCAGGTGGTCTTCCCAGTCATTGGTGAGGCTCTTGTAAAACTCTCCATATTCCTCCTGAGTGATGTCATCAGGGTTTCTGGTCCAAATGGGCTTGGTCTTGTTCAGTTCCTCATGATCAATGTACTTCTCCTTTATCTTCTTGGTTTTCTTTTTCTTTTTCTTATCCTTACCAGCGTCATCCTCTTCATCTGAGCCAACATCTTCAATCTTGGGTTTCTCTTCATCATCCTTATCTTCCTCTTCTTTTTCACCTTTTTCTTCCTCTGCCTCATCATCACTGATTTCTTTCTCTCGTTCTTTCTCCAGCTAAAGAACCAAATATAATAGTTAACTTTGAAGAACAATGCCAACAAAGCAAGAATGGCAGGTAGCTCATGCAGAAGAGCTGCAGTGCATACTCACATAGAGTGTGATGGGGTAGCCAATGAATTGGGAGTGCTTCTTTACCACCTCTTTGACCCGCCTTTCCTCCAAGTACTCTGTCTGGTCTTCTTTGAGATGGAGGATCACCTTGGTACCTCGGCCAATGGGCTCCCCTAGAAATACCCAATCATGACTAAGTGTAGTAAGCACAACATGAAAAGCATCAAGTGTAGTGAAAAATAGTGCTTTACAAATAGGATGCTCAGGGCCAAGTGGCTGAGCAGAATAAGCACTTGCCTGGCAAGCACAAGGTCCTGAGTTCAATCCCTGGTACCCCCCCAAACACACACCACAAACAAGATGCTCACTTCTCATACTTGTTACCTACCACCCCAAGGACCTGCCAAACTCACCATGGTCAGCACGAACAGTGAATGATCCCCCAGCAGAAGACTCCCAGGCATACTGCTCATCATCATTGTGCTTTGTGATCACAACAACTTTCTCTGCTACCAAATAAGCAGAGTAAAATCCAACACCAAACTGCCCAATCATGGAGATGTCTGCACCAGCCTGTCAAAATTTTAGAAAAGTGAGTTTTAGTAAGCCCAGTCAGGATCCCTAATACACATGAACACACATGTACCAATCAAACACCACGTGCCTGAAGAGCCTCCATAAATGCTTTTGTGCCCGACTTGGCAATTGTTCCCAAGTTGTTTATGAGGTCAGCTTTGGTCATGCCAATGCCTGTGTCCACCAAAGTCAGTGTCCGCTCCTGAGGGTTGGGGATGATGTCAATCTTCAGCTCTTTGCCGCTGTCCAACTTGGAAGGGTCTGTCAGGCTCTCATACCGGATCTTGTCCAAGGCCTGTAAATATAAACCCTCACTTACACCTGCTTTTAAATAGCTCTTCCAGCCAGGCAGGGTGGCACAAGTTTACATCCCAGCACTGGGGAGGCTGAGACAGGAGATCAATGCGAGTTTGAGACCGTCCTGGGCTACGAAAGTGAGCTCAAGGCCAGCCTGAACTGCATAGTGAGACCCTATCTTCAAAAGACAAAAAAAGCTCTCCCTTGGTTCAAAGAAAATCTGCTTTTCTGCACCCAAATAGCCTGAACACTCAGTGTCCTATAAAGTTTAAGAACCACAGCCATAGAGCGTGGTGGCGCACACCTGTAATCCCAGCACTTGGGAGGCTGAGGCAGGAGGATCAGTGAGAGTTCGGAGACCAGCCTGGGCTACAAAAGTGAGCTCAAGGCCAGTCTGAACTGCATACCACGACCCTGTCTCAAAGTCAAAAAAATAAAAATAAAAAATAAAAAATAAATGCGTACACACAAACCCACAGCCACAATGTCCCACTTGTCTGGGACAGAGCATCTCCCCTTCTAAAGGTTGCTGCTAGAGTAAAGCCAGCTTTTTTAAACTGCCTATTCATCTCTTTCAACTGGGATCCCAATAAATGTCACCTTCTGTCCTTAGCACTAGAACAAGCAAAACACACACACACACAGAGCACCTCAGGAGGGAAGGCCAGAACACTCACATCAGAAGCATTAGAGATCAACTCCCGAAGGAAAATTTCCTTGTTGGAGTAGAAGGTATTAATGATCAGAGACATGAGCTGGGCAATTTCTGCCTGAAAGGCAAACGTCTCCACCTCCTCCTCTCCATGGTGCATCTCCTCAGGCATCTAAAAGACACAAATACAAAGAAACCATTAACAACCCTCAAGTTCACCTCAGTTTAAGACCTTATGACACTTCATTAAAACGACTTTGGGCCAATTACTATCCTTTCCCAAGAGACGGAAGTCTTGAAACCTTGAATCTTACATTAAGGGGAAAACACACTCCTAAGCGGGAGAAAAAAAAAAAAAACAAAAACAAAAAACCTAATGCATTCTTTGAGTCCCAGGATCCAGGGATGAGTGATGAAAACCGTAGCACCCCCAGCACAACCCGGGCCCCCAAATAAAAAGATCCTCCTCCTCAGCTGAGGCCTACACTGAGCAATATAAACCCATCTTAACAGACTTAGAGAAACACCAGTCTAACAAAAAAACCAAATACTTAGCTGCGCCCCCTTAGGTATCCAAGTCCATCGAGGCCACCACCTCATCTAGGTGAGCGGAGACCACCCCACGAGCAATTACCCCGGGACAAAGGACTGGGGAGGCAGAAACTAAACTGAGCCCCTGCATGCAATGTGAACCCAAAAGATGGTGGCCGAGACTCATCAACACCCACCACAAGCGTCCGCGGGAACAGCGAGGAGGGGGCGCCGCGCACACCCTCCCACCGGCCCAGCATCCGGGCATTGGGGCGGGGCGCCAGGCTCCAGAAGCTTCCAGAACATTCTCAGCTGAGGTAGGAGGGACTACGCACCGAACAAACCCGCCTCCCCCGCGCATCCTCACTCCCAGAGGTGCAGCAAGAGGTCCGAAGGAGAGCAATGGCCTCACTGGGGGCCGCACGGGCACAACGGGAAAAGCATACAATATGAGGCCCGCTTGGTGGCCGCGCTGAGTCACCGCGCACCGCGGCCCCCGTAGCTGCGCCCGGAAGTGGAGGCCAACATGGCAGCGTCCGGGTGGCGCAGCCACCACGTGCGGCTGTAGCTTGCCCTGGCCTCGTGGCCAGCGCCGACCCACACTCCCGACCCCCAGGACACCCTCAGAGTTCACCCCTGCCACCCCACTACAGAGACGCCAGACCCGACGTCCGCAAGCCAATGAGGGGGGGAGCGCTGCCCAGCTTCCCAAGGGACGGAGAAAACAGAAAAAAACGTGGGCCTCGAGGGAGAAGCCCAGGCCGGCGAGGCCTTACCTTGACCGCAAAGGGCTGGGACACAAAGGAGTAGTCGGCTCGGACCGTGTCCGACGCGCCGCAAAGGCAGAGCTGCGCAGCGGTGACTCAAGAGAGCTGCTGTGGGCCCCCGGCCGTCCTATATAGGATGGAGCACCGCCCGGCGCCGTAGCATAGATCCCTCCGCCTTAAAGGAGACGCAAAACAAAAAACCCTCACCTGCTCTGCCTGCCCTCGGTAACGTCTTGCTCCCAGTCAGTGGGGAACCCTAGAACACCCCGCTCCGTGAAGGCAGCGGGGTCGGCGGACAACCCGCGCGCACAGTGGCTCCGGCTGACAATCCCACCTGTGCACGTAGTTCACGACCTCGGATTAGAGAGCGGGAGGGATCGTGGAGTGTAAATGGGATCTACAGTCTAGGAACCGTATATACCCTCAAACTTCGGAAGCTTCAGGGGACCCTAACAGAGCAGAGACTACCACTGCCATCACTTCTACAACCGCCGCCTCCAGGTTTGATCCTCAGAGTCGGCCCCGCACCCATCACATCCTGACCGCCGACCCCGCCCCGGATCCCGGAGGGCGGTGGGGGGCAGGAGCGGCGGGGAGGGCTGTGGGACTCTTTGCCGGAGCGGCGGAAGAGGTGACGGTGATGCGGCCTTCCAGCAGGTTCCAGGCGCCTCTGGGGCCCGCCTCTTGCAGCCCCAGCCCCCACTAGAGGCTCCGCCTCCAATGCGACCAAGCTATGCTCTGGACGGATGCGCAGCCTATCAGCTCTCGGTGTCTCGTCTCGGTCCCCTCCCTGCGCGCAGCAGGCTAAGTGTGGCCTGGGGCTAGGGGCGGGATGGAGCTAGAGCTGGCTGCCTTCTGGGAGCTGCAGGAAGGCCTGCCTGGCCAGCCGCCAGCCGCTCTCCAACAGCGGCGGGAGAGTCGCTGCGAGCCCGTTTGGCTCTCATTCGCTGTCCCCGCCTCCTCTTGAGTCGCATCCTATAAGCCTCAACAAAGGTGGTTTCCTCAAACAGCCCCTCCACGCCCTGCGCACGTGGGGTCTACATGCCCCTTTCCCTTCCCGCAGTACTGGGTAGAGGTATCCACCATCTCGGGGCTGGTTCTCCCTCCCTGACCTGCTTTTCATGTCCGAATCCAAGGAACAAAGGCGGACCCTGGCCTTGCTTCGTGACCCTTTTCCACTGCCTGGAAGAAGTCAGCGATGTGGAGAGGGTACTGCGTGCTATTTCTGTCCCCATCCCAGGGCCCAGCTCAGTAGAACACTGCATCCTGGGCCGGGACTCAGTGGTTTGAGTCCGCATCCAGAGAGAGTTTGAGCCACTTGTGAACCAGTGAAAGTGAGCCAGCACGTTTAATAAACAGGAAAAGCAAGGCTTTAATGACTACCTGGGCTCCCAGCCAGAGCCCTACCTGCTCTAGAAGTGGAGGGGAGCTCCCAGTACTCAAGTCCAAAGCACAAGAGAGATGGTTGGTCCAGAGCTAGGCACCCTACAGGGACAGGACAAGAGAAGACTCTTAGGGTTCTCAAGAGCTTTCTTTTTCTTTCTTTCTTTTTTTTTTTTTTTTCTTCGTCTTTTAGAGATAGGGTCTCGCTATGCAGTTCAGACTGGCCTTGAGCTCACTTTTGTAGCCCAGGCTGGTCTCCGAACTCTCACTGATCCTCCTGCCTCAGCCTCCCAAGTGCTGGGATTACAGGCATGTGCCACTACCGCTGGCTCTCAAGGGCTTTCTCTTTTCTTTTTTTTTTTTAATTTGCTTTATTTTTATTTATTTTATTATGATTGGCTCAGCCTGCCCTGGGGGGGGGGGGCATAGCATGTGGTGCCGGGGATCGAACCGCAGTCTTTGAGGTTGCCTAAGCTTTCCTAAGGAGGCACTTTAGACAACTGAACTATCTCACCGGCCCTTTTTTTTTTTCCTAGGGAATGGGGTTTGAACTCACGACCTTGCACTTGCCAGGCAGGCACTTGTGCCACGGAGCTATCTCTCCAGCCCCTTCCTCAAGGGCTTTCTAAATTGGGAAAATCCCAAATCTTGCAGGAGCATGGCAGTCCTTATCCAGGTACAGTGGCTTGTGTCTGTAATTCCAGGCTTTGGGAGGTTGAAGCAGGAAGATAGTTGTAAGTTTGAGGCCACTCTGGGCTATGTAGTGACCGAAACAGGCAAGTTTGAACTAAATAAAGAGCAAGACCTTGTCTCAAAAAAAAAAAAAAAAAAACCAAAACCCCAGAATATTAAAATAACAAAAGGCCAGGGTTGTAGCTCAGTGATAGTATTATAGACAGCCAGGCTAGGTAGAAATATTAAAGGCATTGGGCCGGCGAGATGGTTCAGTGGTCTAAAGCGCCTGCTTAGGAGGGCTCAGGCAACTGCGGGGACTGCAGTTCGATCCCCGGCACCACATGCTGCGCCAGCGCCACCACCAGGGCAGGCTGAGCCAGCCACAAAAATGAATAAATAAAGAAACAAACAAACACAACAAGCAAACAAATAAATAAAATTTAAAAATAAAATAAAATAAAATAAATGTGCAAAAAAGAAATATTAAAGGCAGTCAGACCAAGTGGCCAGACCTACATGAGATAAATGATAAATGACCAGGGCCAAGAGATAAGCAATAAATTAACATCAGTCACCTCAGTGGGTGGCTGAAACACTAATTGATCTTTTCCTAAAAGGCCCCCGTTCTTTATAGGTACATTTGCTATATGACCTGCTTCCCCACTGGATTAATATTACCTAGATGGCTAAATTTGTAATCTGATTGGTTGATCACAATTTTGTCCGTCATTGTACCCACTTTGTGATTTTTACGTTTCCTGTGATTTTGCACCCACCTTGTGGGGTTTTTTTGTTTGTTTGTTTTTGTTTTTGTATTTTAGGGAAGGGTGTGTAGGGTGTTCAGGGTCTCACTACTAATCAGACTTGTACTGATTTACAGCCTCCCAAGAGCTGGGATTACAGGCGAGTGCCACCAAACCCCGTCTCAGTGCGCCCTGGGGGCGGGGCTGGCACGGCAAACCCAGTAATCAATCCCGGCCCCTGCGCCTGCTTGCAGGCGCTTTAATCTGCTAAGCTACTGGGCTGACCCTCCTCCATTTTGTGATTTTGCTCTATCAAATTTCCTTGGTAGAACTTGCAGGAACACATTTTCCATGTCCCCCACCTCTCTCAGGGCTGCGTCTCTCAATAAAATTTTCCTACTCTTGACCTCCATTGTTCCTTAGAATTCGTCCTTCTGTGTTGAGAGGAATACAAACAGCGGATCCTACGTCTAGCAGGGAGTTACATTTATTTCCCCTACAGCAGTAGGATGCTCTTGGTCTCAATCCCCAGCAGGGGGAGGATGATTCCATTCTTTTGGAGGAAGCCTTTCCCAGGACCTTGCCTGTGCCCGGAAGCTCCCTCATCCTTCCCCTACTCTTTGATGTGAGCTTCACTGCCAGTCTCACTGGAGTTCCAGCTGTAGCCGGCCCGTGAATCTGGGAGTTAGGAGAAGCATCAGGGGGACCATGGCTCAGGAATCCTAGAACCTTGTTTCCAGGGCCCCTAAAACCATCACAGTCCCAAGATAACCTTTCTGCCCAATTGTGTTTCTGACACCTGCTGTTGGGGGTGGGGGTGGGGGACCTGAACCAGAGATTAACAAGCCTGGCTTGCAGCTGGTGGACTGAATGCTTGCTTTTTTTAATGGGATGTGGGCAGAGAATTTTTTTTTTTCTGGTACCAAGGATTGAACTCAGGATCTTGCACTTGGCAGTCAAACCCTTATTCTACTGAGCTATCTCCCCAGCCCTTTTTTGTCTGAGACAAAGTCTCGCTATGCAGTTCAAGCTGGCCTTGAACTCACTTTTTTGTTTGTTTGTTTTTTGTCTTTTGAGACAGGGTCTCATTATGCAGTTCAGGCTGACCTTAAGCTCCCTTTTGTAGCCCAGGCCAGTCTCAAACTCGCGCTGATCCTCTTGCCTCAGCCTCATGCACCACCATGCCTGGCTAGGCAGAGAAATTTTTAAAAACGTCTTTTAGTAGTCAGAAATCATTCAAAAGCACTGTTTTAACAAGTGAAAGTTACATGAAATTTGAATTTCAGCATCCGTAAAGTGTTATTGGCTTTTTTTTTCTTCTCTTTTGTCCCCCTTCATTGGGGACTGAACCTAGGACCTTTACTGTGAACTACATCAGCCTTTTCTTTCTTTCTTTCTTTCTTTCTTTCTTTCTTTCTTTCTTTCTTTCTTTCTTTCTTTTTTCTTCTTTCTTTTTGTGGTACCAGAGATGATTAAACTCAGGACCCTACACTTGCCAGACAAGTGCCTATTCTACTGAGCTATCTCCCTGACCCTACTTCCTCTCTCTCTCTCTCTCTCTCTCTCTCTCTCTCC
>PVKN010001247.1:0-37551 GCA_004027915.1 Capromys pilorides | reverse complement strand
TTTCTTATGGCCAGCTCAGCCTGCCCTGGGGGTGGGGCTGGTACAGCGTGTGGTGCTAGGAATCAAACCACAGTCCCTGCAGTTGTCTAAGCTTGCCTAAGCAGGCGCTTTAGACCGCTGAACCATCTCACCGGCCCTCTTCTATTTTTTTTTTTTTTTTAACACAGGGAGTTACATTTATTTCCCCTATATCAGTAAGGTCTCACTACCTTGAACACGTAGTGATCCTCCTGATTTCTGCCTTCCTAGTGCTGGGATTACAGGCGTGCACCACCATGCCAGATTCTCTCACTAGCTCAGCACACCTGGGGTCCAGCACGGCATGTGATACCAGCGATTGGAACCTGGCCCCTGCACTTAACTAAGCAAGCACTTAATCCACTGAGCTATAGCACCAGACCTCAGCTGTTTCTTTTTATTTATTTATTTATTTTATTTATTTGTTTGCTTGTTGTGTTTCTTTATTTATTTTGTGGCTGGCTCAGCCTGCCCTGGTGGTGGGGCTGGTGCAGCATGTGGTGCCGGGGATTGAACCACAGTCCCTGCAGTTGCCTGAGCTTTCCTAAGCAGGCGCTTTAGACCACTGAACCATCTCGCCGGCCCCCTCAGCTGTTTCTTTCTTTCTTTTTTTTTTTTTAATTAATTTATTTTTTTTTTAATTTATTTATTTGTTTGCTTGTTGTGTTTGTTTGCTTCTTTATTTATTCATTTTGTGGCTGGCTCAGCCTGCCCTGGTGGTGGCGCTGGCGCAGCATGTGGTGCCGGGGATCGAACTGCAGTCCCCGCAGTTGCCTGAGCCCTCCAAGCAGGCGCTTTAGACCACTGAACCATCTCGCCGGCCCAGTTTCTTAATCTTTTACTTGAAGACAGAGTGTCAGCTAAGTTGTAAAGCTGCCCAGGTTGAGTTCGAACTTGCACGTCTCCTGCCTCAGCCTCCCAGGGTTCTGGGATTGGATCACAAGCGTGCACCACCATGCCTGGCTTGCTCATGTTTCGTGCTAGAGATCATAGAACTTGCAAGCTCCAATCTACTACTCTCTTCTCTTACTTTTTATGGAAAAGCTTTGCAGACCAAAGTTAAGTTTCATTTTTGGGGGAAGAGGAAAGGGTTGAGACTGGATCTTGCTCTGTGGCCCAGACTTATCGTGAACTCACCAGATAGCCCAGACTGGCCTCAAACTCTAGATTTTCTGCTTCGCCTGCCAAGTGGTAGGCTGCTGAGTGGTCTTAACACAAGGCACAGCTCCGGGGAACATAGCTGTGTTTTTTATCTATCAGTGCTAGGGACTAAACTCAGGGTCTATGCAGAAATCACTGTACCACTGAGTGCAACCCAGGCCTTGCTTGGTACTTAACTCCTGCATTCCTCAGGGAATACCCTGAACCCACGTCTCCTCCCCAGGTGACCCTGATGCTCAGAGGGCCAATGGACAGCTGGCAGGTCCGCGCTGGCCGCATACACCCTGCTGCTTCTCCCATTGCACATTCCAACAGGACAGGAGATTAAGTCTTACACAACTTTTCCGTACTTTGCTATTAGTACATTTTTGTTTTGATGGCGTAGCAAATGGAAACTTGTTTCATTTTCTGTTTTCCAGGAAGTTTAAGCACAGTTGACTTTTGGTTTATTGATCTAGAAATTTAAAACCTCACTGTTTATGTGTCTATCAACTTGGCTGTGTTTTCTAGGGCACAACTAAATCACCTGGGAATCAGAGTTGGGTTTCTCCCTTTCTGGTTCTATTTCTTGTTTCTTGCACCAACTTGCTGGGACCTGCGGGACAGTGACATGTGAGCATGGTGACTTGGGCGTTCCTCTCATTCCTGATTCCACAGCAAACGCCCTTTGTTTCCTCACTTGCTATGCATTTCAGTAGAAATACTTACACTTTATGCATCTATAGAGGATATTTTTAAATTAATGTTTACATGGTTGGGGCCGGGGAGATAGCTCAGGGGCACAAGTGCCTGCCTGGCCAAGTGCAAGGTCCTGAGTTTGATCCCCGGTTCTGCAAAAAAAAAAAAAAAAAAAAAAAAAAAAAATGTTTACATGGTTGATGTATTAATGGACTTTCTAATATTAGACTAACATGACCTGTTTCTTTGAGGATTTATAGAAACCACCCCCTAAAAAAATTGCCTATGGCTATTATATTACATATGAAAACTAAATTGTTTAACTATGGATTATTTAGTATAGGGTCTCGATATGGCTGGCACTGCATATGGTACCAGGGACTGAATCCAGTTCCCTGCACTTGCCAGCCAGGTGCCCAAACTGCTGAGCCATCTCTCCGGCCCCCACTTTTTTTTTTTTTTGATACCCAGAGTTGAACTCACAACTTCATGCTTGCCAGGCACATGCTATGCTGCTGAGCTACATCCCCAGCCCTAGGATTCAAAATTTTAAATTATTTTCTACTTCTTTTTTTTTTTTTTTTTTTTTGTCTTTTTGAGACAGGGTCTTGCTATGCAGTTCAGGCTGACCTTAAGCTCACTTCTGTAGCCCAGGCTGGTTTTGAACTCACACCGATCCTCTGCCTCAGCCTCCCAAGTGCTGGAATTACAGGCGTGTGCCACCACGCCCGGCTATTTTCTACTTCTCATTGAGTCAGTTTGGTTTAATTTAAATTTTCTCAGCCGGGGGGCCGGCAAGATAGCCCAGCTGTCTAAAGTACCTGCTTAACCAAGCTTAGGCAGGCGTAGGGGACCACAGTTCAATCCCCATCACCACATGCCTCAGCCCAAGGCAGGCTGAGTTGGCAAAAATAAATAAATAAATAAATAAATAAATAATAAGAGAAACTTTCTCAGCCAGACACAGAGGCACACCCCTATAATCTCAGCACTCTGGGAAGGTGAGGCAAGAGAACTGCAAGTTCAAATCTAGCCTGGCAATTTAGAGATTTAGGAAGATCCTATCTCAAAATAAAGGCTGGCAGTTTAGATTGGTCTGAAGGCCCTGTGTTCAATCCCCAGTACTAAAATAAATAAACAATGGGGAAGGGGAGGCTTGCCAGGTAGCTCAGTTGATCACAATACATGATATGGCAAAGTCACTCAGGCACCAGGGACTGCAGTTCGATACCCACCTGGAGCATGAGACCCACCCTTACAGCAGCCTGAGCCAGCCAAAAATAAATAAATAAGTGACAATATAAATAGTGTACTGATTTCTTCTTAGGGTATCTTGTTTGAACAATTTGAAAATGGCTTAATGTTTTCAGTTATTTTTTATATTATCCATTATGTTGAAGACCCACAGAAAAGCAACTTCAGGGGTTGCACAGGACACTCTGGAAAAAAAAGGGGGACTAGAGGCTGGTAGAGGCTGGTGTTCAGGCTGGGTGAGAGGTGGGGTGAGCTCAGTGGGCTCAGGGCAGATTATGGGGGCCCAGGAGGGAAGAGGGCATCCCCAAGGAGAGATGGGGAGGCTTGGTGTTATGGTTTATGTCTAGTTGTTCCCCCAAAGCCTCATGCAATCATGGGGTGGGGACTTCTAGAGTTTGAGACATGAGTCATGATCCACTGGGATTATGTGTTTTAGTACTGATGGGGTACAGTTGGTTCCTCCCTGGAGCATGACCTGGGCCTGCCTAGGATATGATTGGCTCCTCCCTAGAGTGCGATCAAGGGCCCATCCTGGGATATGATTGGTTCCACCCTAGGGCACAATGGGCCCACGTCAGAGTGACTGAACACAAAGAGACTTTTTAAAGGGCTGTTGCTCTCTGCTCCCCTGGTTGTTCTGCCACCATGAACTGGATGCCCTCTGCCCTGTTCCGCTCAGCCTTGGGCCAGCCGAATATGGACTGAAGCCTCCAGCAACTGTGAGCTAAATAAACCTTTCCTTCCTTCATTTTGAGTGTTGGGTATTTGTCCCAGCAACGAGTAAAAGTAACTAAGACACTTCGTTTAGGCCTAACAGAACCCCCAGAATCGATGTCCCCAGGTGGAGGGATGTGCGCGACAGGCCTGGGCTGGAGTAGTGGGTCTAAGCAACATCAAGCAGATGGCTGGAGCCACAGGCAGGACCAGGATCACTGGGGTGTGTGGTGACAAGAGGGCCAGAAATGATGACCAAAGCCATCCTGAATTGTACTCTGGCATCTTTTGTCATCTGCTCTATTAATACACATGCTACTGTCTCCTTTTCCAAGGGCATGTCCTGCCTGCCTGTCTGCCATTGCCAACCACCCCCAAGTGTCAGGTGCTGTCAGGTGTCCATGGCTGTGGCTCCAGCCCCAGGCCCCTTCTGAGCAAGGGAAAATGTGAACCCAAGTAGCTTTGTCCCAGAGCAGTAATAATCAGGGACAAGGGCCACAAAGTCCTGACCTAATTGGTGTTTTGGCTGCCACCTGTCCTGTCCCACTGCACCTTCTCCACAGGCAGGTCCTGACTGCTGCTGAGCTGTTCACTTCTGGCCTGGCACCAGCTCAGCCCACCCCCCAATGTGGTGGACTGGCAACTGGCGGTCAACTAGTAATACCCAATGCTGGGAGCACAAGGCCCACCTCAGGATTGTTGCCAACATAAAAAGTAGAACTGGAGAGGAAGAGATGGTGCTGTTGGTTCTCCTGGAGAAGCTCGGCTGTTCTTGTTGCTGGAGGAGCTGAGAACCTCATTGTCACTGAGGATGTCGTATTACCTTTGGTGGGGGCATTGGGAGCTCTGGTCCTTACTCTGAGTATCGCTTCCGGGCTCCCTTGTAGATCCCTCATTCTGCTGGCACAAATCCTTCATCCTGCTGGAGCTGACTTTCTAGCTTCCACCACTGACCTTTGGGCTTTCCCTGTGCAGATCCATGAAACAGACTCGCATGACACTTGTCATGGGCTCTAGGCCTCCTGCTGGACTTGCAGGGGGCATTGCCATGGGCCCTAGGTCTTCAGCTGGACTCATGCAGGACATTGTCATGCGATTTAGGCCCTCAGCTGGATTCTTTGGGCTTTTAATATGTGGACAGATTTCCGGAACTCTTGTATTTGAAAACAATGCTATAAATTATGTGTCCTGTATTGTTAAACTGTTTCCCTTGCAAAATCCTGACAACATTCTCCCTGACAAAAGACAGGGGCCTGTGGGTACTGCAGGAAGTGAGAGTCAGGCACCAGTTTCATGGGGCAGACTGATCCCAGAGATCAACATCCCAAGAGACGGATAATAAAACATGTAATGTTTTTAAGGAGGGGAAAAAAAAAATCCTGGGAGACGCAGGCCCTCTGCAGACGTGGGAAGTGGTGATTTGGGAAGACAGTGCACCAGGCTTCTGCTCAGATCCTTTTTATTCTTCTGCCTCCACCGTGTGTGTGTGTGTGTGTGTGTGTGTGTGTGTGTGTGAGAGAGAGAGAGAGAGAGAGAGAGAGAGAGAGAGAGAGAGAGATCTAGCTGCTGCACCCTTCACAGCAGACTCCTTTGTCCCCTCTGCAGTATAGTGGCTGTCACTGCAGCCAGAGCCTTGTATGGTCACTGGGGGAGCAGACAAGGCTAAATGTGAAGATAAAACAGAAGATGAGTGAGGAGTGGAGCTATTATTCACGATCTCAGTGCATTTCCCAATTTTGTGCAGCAGGGCGGGTGTTATCATCCCACTGCTTCACACACAAGTGGCGCAGCTCAAGGTGACCTGGACACACGGCCAGCAGGGGAGGTCTGATACATGGTACAGTCCCCACCTGCCAGATGCTGGGCAGGGTGACGTCACCCTCCCCTCCCCCACGCTGCATGCCGACTGGCAATGGCTAGATTGGGGTTGGTTTAGGAAGCTGCCAGGGCTGGGGGTGGGGAAGAGGAGCAAGTAGCCTCACAGGGGACCCCAGGATGCTTAGGCTCATCCTAGAGACTGGGTGTCCTGTGGCTCTGGGGGGGTCTCACCTGCACACAGGTTCTCCTACAGACACCCTTGGTTTCCCTAACAAGTCCATGCATGCTCTGTTACCCCCACCCTAAGGAGTCAGGACCACAGAGGACCAGTGTTGTCAGGCTCCAGCAGCTGCCGTGTGGGTGTGGAGGACTCAAGTCACAATCTTGGGGGCTTCTGGGAGAGGAGAGCTGTGGAGGGAAGGGGTGAGTCTTCACTCACCCCGCACAGGGCACTATGCTGCAGGCTGGGGAGCCATAAGACAGTGCCACGGGGTGGAGACTGGGACTCTGCCATCGCCACACTCTGTGCCCACTGGACTGGAACCACATGGGCCCCCAGGCTGTAGGTGGGCACTGCCAACCTGGCCAACCCTGATCAGCTGTCTGGCGGGCCGGCTGTCTTCTTAAAGTGACTCTGCATTTCTCTCCTCATTCATCTCACATCGCTATCATTCTGTAACAGCAGTCTGGGTTTTTCAAGAATTGGGGTTCGGGCCGGGGAGATAGCTCAGTGGCATAAGTGCCTGCCTGGCAAGCACAAGGTCCTGAGTTTGATTCTCAGTTCAAAAAAATAAAAAAGATCAAGAATTGGGATTCAGCTGGGTGTGGTGGCACATGCCTGTAATCCCAGCAGTAGGGAGGCTGAGGCAGGAGAATTGTTGCAAGCTTGAGACCAGCCTGGGCTACAAAGTGAGCTCAAGGCCAGCCTGAACAGCATAGTAAGACCCTATTTCAAAAAGCCTAAAAAAAAAAAAAAAAATGGGGTTCTCCTGTCACCTCCCCACCTGGCTTCATTATGTTTTTATGTTTTGTTTTGTTTTTTTTTTTTTTTGTCTTTTTGAGACAGGGTCTCACTATGCAGTTCAGGCTGGACTTGAGCTTACTGTTGTAGCCCAGACTGGTCTCCTGCTCACATAGCTCCTCCTGCCTCAGCCTTCCAACTGCTGGGATTACAGGTGTGCGCCACCACACCCCGCTCCATTATTTTCTTTCCATCCTCTCCTCAGTCACTCTAATTTATTCCTTTTTGTTTGGGGGTACTGGAACTCCAATTTACAACCTCACATTTGCAAGGCAAACACTACACCACTGAGTGAACTCCCTGGCCTTTCTTCTAAATTTATAGGTCAGACCTGAGGATTCATTTCTGTTTTCAAGAATGGCTGCTGTCACCTGTAATCCCAGCACTTGGTAGGCTGAGGCAGGAAGACTGTGGCAAGTTCTAGCTAAATTTGGACTACAGAGTAAGACCTTGTTTTAATAAAACAAAATAATGGCTGCTGATCTTATTGGGTTCCTGGGGTTGCTTTTCTTCTTCTTCTTTTTTTTTGTTTGCTCAGCCCGCCCTGAAGGTAGGCAGGGCTGGTGCAGCACAGGAGGGGTATAGAACCTCGTAAGCAGGTGCTTTAGACTGCTGAGGTATCTCACCAGCCCCTTTTCTTTTTTTCTTTTTTTTTTTTCAGAACCAAGGATTGAACTTAGGCCCTTGCGCTTGCCAGGCAAGCACTTATTCTACTGAGCTAACTCCTCAGCCCGTTTTTTGGTTTTTTGAGACAGCTTCTTACCATGTAGTTCAGGGAGCCTTGAATATACTATGTAGCCCAGGTTGGTCACAGACTTCTGAGTGCTGGGATTACAGGTGCACCATGCCTGGCTTTTGTTTTTAGCTGCATCTATAGCCCTTAACAAAAAATTAAAATTGTCTCTCCCGATGACTAAATTGCCTAGGATGGGCTTGAATTCGTGATCGTGCTGTCTCAGTCTCTTAGAATGTGGGATTACAAGTGCCTCAGTGTTTCAAGAAAGCTTAAGGAAAAAAGAAAATGCTTAAGGCCAAGCATGGTAGCACCCACCACTCAGGAGGCTGAGTGAGGATAACTTGTGAGTTCGAGACCAGCATGAGACCCTGTCTCCAAGCGAGCAAACAAACAAATCAAGTGCCTAAGGCCCTATTTCCCCTAAGACAGAGAAAGCCATGGAGGCAGGGGTCAGGTTCCTCCATGAGGCGGAGGCAGGTGGACACTCATCCACCGTGCAGTACACGCTGCAGTCCAGAGTCACGTGCATCTGTGACAGGAACCTCACCAAGCTTTGGTGTCTGCACTAAAAGACTGGAGAGTCAGTTTTTCAACCTAATTTATGTATAGAAAGGAAAAAAAATAAGCTTTTCCTCCTTGAAATCCCTTAGGGGTTGATAGGAACCAATGTCTGGGAGCCTAGGCAACAAGTGCCACATGGCCAGGGCCTGGCGGATGAAGGGACAAGATCACTTGGATGCACAGAGATGCCCAGCAGCCAACGACATTCCAAATTCTCCAGGCCCAGCCTTGAGTAAAGCACAAACCATAATCTCAGATATGCGACAGCCCCATAGCCAAGGTAAGAGAAGGGTGGAAGGTAAGTGACATCACTGAAGTCCTGGTGTGCAGAAGAGGACACAGTGCAGACAGGCCAGAGGAGGGACAAGAGCTGCTTGGGGGATGACAGCTCGTGCTGGGCAGAGGGACCACTCAGTCCTAAAGCGCTGGGCAGGAAGCAGTGAAAGGAACGCAGGAAGGACCTGGCCCCGCCGGCAGCTGGGTTTGGGGACCTTCGGAAGGTGGAGAAGCTGTAGAGGGGCAAAGGAGAAGGTGCTTAGCCTGCATGTCCGTTGCTGGCAAAGGCTAGGGGATGAGCCCCGGACTGCAGATTTTGAATGTGACAGCAGAGGTAGCCCTGTCCCCACCTCAGACGTGTGCCCTGGCCTGACACCTGAGCACCTGGACTTTGGCCAGACACAGTGGTGCGTTTCACTACTCACCAGAGCTTGAGCTAGTAGCACTCGCGGGGGTCTAAGCCTGCAATTAAACTCACGTGAGAAAAGAAGTCCCAAGCCAGATGCGGTGGCCCACACTTAGAAACCCAGCACTCATGAGGCTGAGACAGGACGATCACAGAGAGCTGGAGGCCGGGCCAGGCTACACGGGGAGCTCAAGGCCAATCTGGACAACACTGCAAGACCCTGTCTAAGAACAACAAAAAAGGAGGTCCTAACAGAGGTGCCAGCTTGAGTGTGATCTGTTGGTCAGGGACCAGGGACCAGCTGGATAGAGGGGACACCTTTTCCTGGAAGTGGGCACTAAGGGCACCAGGGCTGCAGCCCCATCCTCCTTGCGGGTCATTGTTCCTTGGTCCTCATGAAGTCCAGTGCCATACCACCCCCTCCGGCAAAGCTGGCAAGGTCCAGCCTCCATGGGACACATAGGCCCCTTG
This sequence comes from Capromys pilorides, assembly GCA_004027915.1. Lineage (NCBI taxonomy): Eukaryota > Metazoa > Chordata > Mammalia > Rodentia > Capromyidae > Capromys > Capromys pilorides. Next base: position 28,437 of record PVKN010001247.1, on the reverse strand, counting down.
CTCCTTGGGAAGCCTGACAGGCCAGGTGCCAGGCAGGGAAAACCCTCAGGCCTCAGCCTCTTCCTGCCCAGTGACCTGGAGTCTAGCCAAGAGCTGGGCAGAGCTGGCCAGTTTTGCAAAGCCCATTCCAAGGACCAGGGACAGAGTTGGGGGGTGGGGTGGAGACAAAGGAAAAATAGGGAGTGGTCTCTATCACTATCCTATGAAAGAGGAAATGCTGGGGCAAAGAAAAACATGGCCTTCCTCTGGGCACAGTCCAGGTGTCCTGGCTCTAAGCCTGTCCCTTCCCTCCAGCCCCAGCAGGGGGCACTGCAGCCCATCTGAGGCTGAGCAGTACCTGCCCACTCCCAAACCCAGGCCCACCCTAGCCAAGTCCAGGCCAGGTCAGGTTTAAGCTGGATCTGTCTGCTTGGGTTCTACCCCTTCTCCAAAGCACCAATCCCCAGCCGGAGGACATGGGAAGCCGTGGAGAAAACCAAAGTTTATTTAATCAGAGAGCCTCGGAAGGCACCTGGCTTATGTCGAGTATAAAAAAGGCAATAAAATGGCATCTGTACAGGGTGCATAACGGGTAGGGACAGCAGGGCAAGGGCAGACAGGGAAAGAGGAGGGAAAGTCTGAGATCAGACCATACAAAGGTCAGTCCTGGCACCCAGCCACCTGTGACGCAGGTAGATGAACGGACAGACACAAACTTATGCATACCCCTGCAGGCCCACGCCTCCCATCAGAGCCATCAGTCAGAGCCCACACCCCCTCGGACTCTCAGTGCATGTCTTTGACGTCCACTGGCCTGGATACCCTAGCCAGGCCTGGCCAGCTGAACCCTGCACAGAAGATAGCAGGAGTTGGCAGAAGAGGAGACCTGCAGATTCGCCCCTGCGCGTCCCCAGCAGAAGATGAGGGGCAGGAGGTGGGTGGGCCGTGTGGTCCTCAGCCCACCAGTGTCACACAATGGCCCGGAACAGGAAGGAGAGGACGGCCCCCAGCGCCAAGCCCAGGCACAGGAAGAAGGCCATGATGGCACCTGCTGTCTCTGCCTCAGCTGGCTTTACTTTCCTGGAAGAGGGAAGGTGACACTTTCTGAGGACAGGCTAGGCCAGACCCTGCCCCTGACCCCCGAGCACACAGTCCTGCTGACCAGCCACCTCTTCCTCAGGGTACTGGCTCTATCACACAAGCCTGAGCCCCCGCAACGGATGTCCCAGGCCTGGGGCAGCTCCTTTTGCTCTCTCTAGCTCTGCTAAGGTCCCAAGGTGGCCCAGGCCTGGCCCCGCACACTTACTTGGGCCCAAAGCACATACAGAGGCTGGCGAGGTAGCCGTTGGAGAAGGCGAAGGCGGCCATGAAAAGGATGTACCAGGCATCGTGCTCGAAGAACACACTCATGTAGCGGCGTGGCTGGACATTGCACAGCAGCAGGAGAGGCACGAACACCAGCCGGGCCACCACCAGGCTTGGCAGCCAGCGGCTGTCCTTCCCGGGCTGTGGGCACAGGCACAGCCCCATCAGGGCCCCCTGGCTACACAGGAATTATGTCTGCACTTTTAAACTTTATTTATTTATGTTACGGCCAGCTCAGCCTGACCTGGGGGTGGGGCAGGCGCAGCATGTGGTGCCAGGGATCGAAATGTAGTCCCTGCAGTTGCCTAAGCAGGCGCTTTAGACCGTTGAGCTATCTTGCCATCCCATGTCTGAACTTTTAAGAGACTCTGCAGCTAGACACGATGGTGCATGCCTGTCATCCCAGGTACTAGAAGACAAAGATCCTATGCAACTTAGCAAGACTGTCTCAAAATAAACAAGGGTTTATTCTGGGAAGCTGAGGCAGGAGAGTAGAAAAGTTTAAAGTTAACTTGGCAAGACCCTGTCTTAACATAAAATTAATGATAGATAGATAGATAGATAGATCGATAGATCGATCGATAGATAGATTGGTTAGGAGTGCAGCTCAATGGCAACACATTTGCCAAATATCAGGTGCAAGGCCCTGAGTTAAACTCCCAGTGCTGCCAAAAAAGCAAGGTCCTTGCCACTCTCTCTTGGGTGTCCTTTCTGGGGCTCAGGCTGGAGCCCTCCTCCCATAGAGGCCTGTTCTACCCCCTACTCACCCACATGAAGATGGCTGTGAGGCTACGGCCCAGCCAGTCAAAGATATTGAAGACCAAGAAACAGGACACGGGGATAAAGTAGTTGCCTGAGGAGGAGGAGAGCAGCTTAGCACCCAAACCTCCCAGGCTCACTGTCCCCAAGTGGACAAAAGAGAGGGTGCTTTGGGCCCTGGGGAGGGCAGATAGGCCCAGCCAGGTGTAGCTGGGCCAAGGAGAACCCAGGCTCCTCTCCACCCCATGCCCAACCCCATGTGGTTCTCTGCCCCATACTAGAAACCCAGGCATTCTCACCCCAGGGGCCATCGCCTGCAATGCTGGACTTCACATCTGCCGTGACAGCGGGAAACAGCCCGATAGTGATGGTGAAGATGAAGCAGACAGAGAGGGCCAGGACTGAGATCTAGGGGGGGGAGAGGTCTCACACAGCTCTGCATCTCCATGGCAGTGGTCGCTGTCACTAAGGTGCGTGAGTGCATGTGCGCGCGCACACACACACACACACACACACACACACACACACCCGACCCAGGGAGCACCCAGGCTCAAGTCAGGAGGGCGCAGGTGGAAGAGAAGATGACAAAAGGAGAGAAGGCCAGTGGAGACCGTGGGAACACCCAGCCACGTACATTCTTTAAGATTTCCTTGATGGAGTGGCTTCTGCCAGTGGGCTGGGAGCTGGGTGCTGTGACTGCAGCTTCCTCCTTGCCCGCTCGTGGCTCTTCTCCCAGTGGGTGAGAGGCTATGGAAGGATCTGCATTGTGGGCAGGACAGAACAGGGTTCCTCTTAACCGGGGCACCGCCGTGTACTGACAACTCTCCCAGAACCTCCAACCCCTCGGGACTCCAGGAGGTGCCAGGCTGTGTTCTGAAATCACTTCCCAGTGCCTTTGGTCCATGGGCTCATCCAGAGGCCCCCTCATCTGTCCTCCCAGCCTTTATTTCCTGCTGTCCTCCCCTGGAACCCAGCTGTCACTAAGATGGGGTACCCATCTGTGTCCCTTCTGTTCCTGCTGCCCCTGCCCAGCATGCCAGCCAGCGTAGCCTCCTCAGGCTCGGGACTGGCACCTTTACTGATGAGGTCCAGCTTGGTCTCTTGCTCCCCGGGGCCCTCGAGCTTGAGTTGCTGGTAGTAGCGGTAGAACTCCTATCAAGCAAAGGAGACAGGAAGGCATCATTAAAGAGGGCCCCTCATCCCCACCCCCAAACCCCAGCTTCCTCCTCCACTCACCAGCCGAGGCAGGGCCAGGTAGCAGAGGATGGCTAACACGATGACCACACAGGCCGTGATGAAGTAGCCAAAGGCGCTTTCTGACAGCTCCGAGCCAGCTGAGGGGCACAGTGGCCAGGATCAGCGCCAGCCCATCCCTTCCCTCCACATCCCATCCAGGGTACAGGCAGGGCACAGGACTCACTAGCGATGGCACAGATCATGGCCACCGAGGCAAAGAAGCCCGCCAGGCCCTGGCCACTCATGATGGGGGCTGTGTAGCTAGCGGGCAGGAGGCCAGCAAGGCCGAAGAGACTCCCTTGCAAGATGGCGCCGAATGCTGGGGACAGACAGGGTGGGTGTCAGCTGGGGGGTGAAGAGTCCCACTGGCACAGGTCCAGGCTGCTAGGCCTCTGCATCCTCGCTGCCCACGGGTCCTCCCAGCCCAACCCAACCTACAGTTGATGAGCATGATCTTGATCATGGTGAAGACAAAGAAGGGGAGTGGATCCATCTGCACCTTCACCAGGAGGGCAGTGACCAGGAACACCAGCAGGATGGCCACCAGGCTGCCCAGGATCCGCACGGACTGAGGGATTCTGTGGAGGGGAGGCAGAGGAGGCAGTGAGGGCTGCCAGGCTGGCCCGGGGTTCAGGAGGCAGAGAGGCCACAGGCCTGGGGTTCAGGAGAAGGAGAGGCCACCCCCACCTCTGGTGCAGGAAGGAGTTAAGGCAGGCGAAGAGCAGCAGAGGCAGCATAGCGCACAGGGTCATGACGTTGTTGAAGATGGCACTGAGGGAGCTGCGCTCGGACACGGGTGCCTCAGGGGCAGCTGAGGCTTGGATGTCCTCACTCAGCCTGGCAGTGACCAAGGACGCATTCAGGGACACTTCCACCCGTGTTGTGAAATACTGTAGGGGTTTGGAAAGGAGTGCTGGAGCCTCGGGCTGCTCCTCCTCACACCCAAGGCACTCGCCATCCCTCCCAGCCAGTCCCCAGCCTCACCTGAGTGGCTGTCATGAAGAAATTCCAGGGGAGGAGGGTCCCCAGGCCCAACATAAAGAAGATAAGCCAAACGGCTTTGTATCTGTGATAGGAAAAAAGAGAGACCAAGTCACCATCTGTGTACCTTCCCTCCCTGCCCTTGGTTCCTCAACTGGCCCAGGGCCCAGGGCAGCCAGGCCCACATCCTCTGGTAGGAAGCGTGTGTATGTCCTGGCATAGCGCACAGGATGAGCTGGAGGGAAAGGGACCAGGGACCTAAGACCTCAATTTTTAGCCCCAGTGGACACTGAAGTCTGAGAGCCAGGGTGACCTTCTTTCAGGAGATCCTCTGCAACTCTGAGGGTGGGTTGCTGGGGTGTGAGTGACAGTAGTCACGGGGCAGGCTGGGGTGAGGATGCATCTGAGAAAGAACTTCATGTGGGCTCCGAGGTGGCTCCAAGTTTGAAAAAACCCCAGCATCTCTGCATTCCATGGGATGACTCAAGGCATCTGGGAAGTGAGGGGCCTATTTTCTTCTGGTTCAGATCGAACAGTCCGTGTAGGTCAGTGTCTAGGGCAGGCTGGGAGGTCTGAGGTCACTGGATGCCATCTGGGCCCAGTGTAAAGGTGGGCTGCCCAGCTTTGGCTAGGCCCTGTTCCCAGTAGGCCTTGCTCAGAGACTTGGTCTCCTTCATCACAGTCTCCATATGTGGCTGCCACAGCCTCCTCAAGGCCATGAGGAGTCATGTCTGGTTATAGTGTGGATGTCCAAATCACGAGGCCTCATGAGAGGAAAGCCTGGGAGAGTGCCCGATGGGTGGACCCCAAAGCGTGGTCCTCCTAGGTTAAGACACCAAGGGCCTGAATGCAGGCACAACTCCCAGACAAAGTCACCCAGGACACAGGGTCAGTGGCAGTTGGGAAACTAGAGCAGTCTAAGTAGGTGGCAGAGAGGGGACCAGGCAGTGTGGGAACAGAAGAGGCAAGAGGCCCCTGGGTCTACATGGCTCAAATACCCGCTTCCCCCAAACAGAACTTGTGGGTTTTTGTTTTTAGTATTTGGGCTTGATCCCAGGGCCTTTGCATTGAACTACATCCCATGCCCTTTTTTATTTTGAGACAGGGTCATGTTCAGTCACTAAATTCCCCAGGCGGGGCTTAAATTTGCAATCCTGCCTCATTCTCCTAGAGCACTATCACCACAGGCATGGTCCCTTGGCCTGACATATGCAGATATTCTTCCTTCTAGTTTGCAGAAAGGGAAAAGGCCCCAGAGAGATCAAGCTAAAAGCTCCAGGCCCCACAGCCAAGGCTCCCTGGCAGAGTGGCTACCAAGCATGCAAGGGGGCCCTGGGTTCACCCACGGACACTTGGCAGTGGTGGGTCACAGCCAGATGAGCCCTTAGTGCCACAGCCTCTGGCAACTGAGGGACCTAGCGCGGACAGGGGGCTGGGAGGGCTTTGGGCCTGAGGGAGCGGGAAAGACAGGGCCTGACATGGCTTCGCCAACTTTCTGGATTCCTGTTGGAGAATTTGAGTCAGCTCAGCGTCTTCCTCCAAAACACACATTCCCTGTCCTAACCGCGGGTCTGGCAGGAGGGCTTGTCGGCTCCAGGGCCGGGTAGGGGAGGGAGGTCTAGTCAAGAGCCAAGGTGACCTTGGGTCACAAGGGGTGGAGGCCTCCAGGAGCCCCCAGGGACTGGGCAAGTCCCGCCAGATGTGCTCTGAAATAAGGGGTGCTGCCAAGTGTCGCCCCCAAGCGGAGATGGGAGGAGCCTGTCTGGAAAAGAGAGTAACACTGGAAACACTGACAGGCAGATGGGGACTGCTGCCACCCACCCTGCCCTCACTGGGGACAACAGCCAGCACCTCACAGAGGCCTGCATACTCCCTGATCTGACACAGACCTAACTCAGAGCCACCTGGCTGGAAGGCCTGCTGGCAGGGGGGCCCTGAACACCAAAGGGTGCAGCGCCCAGAGCCCTGGAGATCCGTGCCCCGGAGCCCATCCCCGGATCCCATCCCCACCCCACCCCACCTCAGCCCCAGTACCTGTCCTGTGGCTCGTGACTGGTCGTCATGGTGTCAGTGTTTTGGGCTGTGCCTGACGGACAGCAGCTCCCTCCTTGCAGTGCCAGCTGGGGACAGAGGCATAGTGAGGCCCTGCTTTTTGCAGCACTGGCAGATGGGGGGCAAGAGGAGGAGCCCAAGACCCCTGGGCCTTGCCCTTGGGGATCACCCCATGGGACGCCCCTGTCCCCATAGCCTCGAAGTCCTGTGGCCCTTGCCTGCTCAGCCTCCACCTGGCTCACAGCCTGGCTGATGCCACGCTATTTTTACCCAGCAGCCAAGCAGTTTAGAAGCTGGAAACAGAAGGGTGGAGAGCCAGAGAGAAGGAGGAGGAGGGAGCAACTGAAGGGAGACAGACAGGCAGTCAGGGAAGGCAAGAGAGAGGCAGAGGATCAGGGAGGGTAGCGATGGCTGGGAAGGAGGGAAAGCAGGACAGGGAAAGCAGCAAAGATGCAGGGTGGGCAACGTGGGAGAAGGCACGAGCAGGAAACCTGCCCAGCTTCCCAGGCTCCGCACCTCCTCAGGCAGGCTTGGGGAGTCTGTCTGCTCAGAGATGCACCGACCTACTCACTGCGATCCTTTCTGTCCCACCACCTACCCTCGGGGTTTCCCAGTTCCTAGCCAGTTTTCCAGGAAAACATTTCACAGTGGGCGTGGAGGTACAGCCCTTCCCACAGCTCTGCCAGGCCCCTCCTCTGACCCCCAGTTCTGGCACTGGGTCATCCACTCCCCTCCCCTGCCCCCCCCCCAGTTCCTCTCTAACTTAATCTCAGCCCATTTATCCTCTTCCCCTTTCATAGTGGCCTGGGAGACTTAGAGGAGCAGGGCACAGTCCAGACCCAGGAAGCCCAAAGCCGCCAGCGCCTGCCTCAGTGGTTCCTCTCTACTCTGCACTGGAGGAGGGGAGGTACCCCAGCATCACCAGGGGCAACAGCTTCCCAGTGGCAGCATCCCACTTCCTACCACTGCATGCATTACCCCATGCTCACCGGCCACCTGAGCTCAGAGGCAGAAGGGTAGGAGCGGAGGGGTTCCCCGCAGTCCCTGGGGGATTGTCCTGGCACACAGTCAGCAAGGCCCTGTCCGTGGGGTCCTGGGTGAGGGTCCAGAATGAGAAAGGTGGCACGAGGTGCAAGAAAGGACCCATTGGGCCTCCCAGGACTCCATCCTGAGAGGCCTCACAGGAAACCTGGGCGCACACTGCTGGAGAGATAAAGGGACACCCAGAGTGATAAGACAACAGAGGGTACGGACTGGGGCTTGGTGGTCAGCATTCAGGTGTGCTTGTGTGTGTGTGTGCACGCACGCACGCGCGCGCGCGCACACACACACACACGCACGCACGCACACACACCAGTGGGCTTCTACACCCCAACTAGTCACCATTCCCCTGAAGCCCTCTGTGGGCAAATTCTAGACTTGCACCCTGGTCCCCCAGGCCTCTTCAGCCCAGCAGAGAGCACCTTTCAATCCTGCAAGCGTGAAATGCTTGCTAAGGACTTTGCCTGCCGGCCAGGCACCCCCCAGCCAGTCCCGGGAGACCTCGATGGCGGAGGCCAAGCCCCTCTCTCTCAGTATCCAGGCTTTGTCTGCAGCTCTTCCCCTCTGCTCTGTGTCCCTATCCCATCCTGGGCACCAGGCATCTCCAGAGGATCATCTGCTGGGCCCACAGGCTGGCATCACTGGTACACAGGTGCCCTGCTCCTGCCCATTTTTGCCCAGCAGCAACCAAGAATCTGTACCAGCTGGAGCTTCTAGTGTCCTCTGGCCTGCCCTGGCCTGTCTCAACTGCTGTTTCCACAGGCCAAGGCAGCCACCAAATCCAGCACTCCCCTGCTCCAGGCTCCAGACCCCCTCTGTACAAACTTCTGTGACACACTGGGTCTCTCCTGCCTGTGACCCCCACGTGGGGCCAGTCACTTCTTGTACAGCCCCTCTTTGCTCCTACACCCGGAGCTAGTACAAGCAGTCTCACAGATCACAGCAGGCCAGTGGAGGCTCAGAGAGGTTGAGTCACTCGCCTAAGGTCACAGAGTTGCTGAGCAAGGATACAGGATTCACACTCCACACAGCCAGCTCTAGGGTAGTTCTGGGGCGAGGGTCAATAGCAAAAAGTCTGCTTGCCAGCTAGCCTCGTAGACTGGGCCACTGTGCAGGACAGCACGTCAAAGAGAAAAAGTAAGGCGAGGCCTGGTGACACATGCCTGGAATCCCAGCTACTCCGGAGGCTGAGGCACGAGCTAGAAAGTTTGGGCCCAGCCCAGATAACTTAGCGAGGCCTTGTTTCAAATAAAATATAATAATAATAATAATAATAATAATAATAATAATAGGACTAGGGACGGAGCTCAGTGTGAAAGCCTCAAGTTGAGTATTGCAGAGAATAATAATACTGGGAAAAAATAAAAAGGGGTGGAGATGCAGCTCCGTCTAAAGGCCCTGGGTTCAATCCTCTTTACTACAAATAGCAGTATTAATAATAATAAAATAGCAACAAACAAATTAAAAGGGCTGAGGCTTTTAGTTCAGTAGTTGAGGGTCCCTGGCCTCCATCCTCAGTGCCACAAAAACAAATGAGAGGAAGGTGAGGGGGTCCCAGAGCGTCGGGATCGCGGACCCGGCACGGAACGCTCACATGGCAGAGATGACCTGGAATCTGGGGCTCGGGAGTGGCCGGGCTGGGGTCCCGGGTGGTAATCATGCTGCCAAACGGGAAGGAACCTGAGGGTCTAGGCGCACGATGAGCGGCCCGGGTCAACTGTGGCCGGTGCCCGCCTCGCGCTCCCGATCCTTCACCCTCGGCCGCCCTCTGGGCTCGGCGGGGTGACAGCGGGCTCCAGCACCCGGGGTGGGGGGAACGCTGGCCGGGGATCCGGCGCCCCAGACGTGAGCGCCACGTGCTCCCGCCCCCGCCCTCCCGCTCGCTCGCACGCACCTCTAGGAAGCGGTCCCCGCCCTGTTCCCGCCGCCACCGGGTCTTAACGGGTCGCCCCTCCGGCCCGCCCGCCCTTGCCGCACCTGCCCGGCGACTCCTCCGCGGACCGGCCTTCCGCGCTTCCCGCGCTCGCGGATCCCTTTCAGCCCGCCCAGCGGCCCGCAGCGCCGTTGCCGCCCCAGCCAGGCCCCAGGCCGGCCCCGCCCCGGCCCCGCCCCGCCCTGCCATCCAGCCAGGGGCACTCTCTCCCGCAAGGGACACCCCAGGTCTGCTCCCCACCCCCACACCCCGCCCCCAGCGTGCCTCCAGGGGTCACCTTATCTTGTCTCGCACTATCCGAACACCCACCTCTCCTCTCACCAGCAACCCCTTTTGTATCCTTTTCAGACCCCCCATTTTCCTTACAGAAGGCTCTTGAACCCCCATCCCTTGTAGAATCCCCTGACTTAGGTACTCTGTGCCCTGTGTGGTTTGCGGAAAAACGTCATGCCAGGGACCTCCCCCCCACGCCAACTCCCCCCACCAGTCACACTCAGCCTCTAGGCCACCTGGGTTTGTGTGTGTGTGTGTGTGTGTGTGTGTGTGTAAAGGGAGAAACAGCCCTTAAGCCCCCTCATGGCTCCACTTCCTACACCAGCAGTAAAACTGAGGCACAGCTGGTTCAACAGCAGCTCATATTCTGCAAGGACCCTTTGTCCCCAGCACCTCCCATGGTCACTATGCACATCCTTGCATCCTGGGGCAGGGAGGTGGGCTACCTCCCTCAGAAGGACAGGATTCCTTCCTGTGAACCTGTCATGGTGGTGCGGGCGGGAAATCCCAGCACTCTCTGGGGCTAAAACAAGAGGATGGAGATCCCAGGGTCCAGTCTGGGCAACTTAGCCATTTAGTAAGAGTCTGTCTCTAGAGAACTAATAAGGGGGTTGGGGGGTGGGGGTTCTGGAGATGCAGTTCATTGAGAAGGCCCAGGGTTCTACCCCCAACACACAAACAACTTTTGTTACACACTGTATAATGGGAAGGGGCTCCCCCTACAGCAAGTCCTTAGTGCTAGAATAACCCAAAACCTGCAGGGGGCCTCAGGAGAGAAAAACCCTATCCAACACCCCAATTCCCTTACCCTACCTCTCCCCACAGGCGCCTCCAGCTACCCAAGGGCCTTGGCCCCTAGAGAAGCCCAAGCTGCTAATTAACAATTAGCAGTAGAAACAGCCTGGGGACGTGGCATGAAGTCACACCCTGTCCCCAGGAGGCCTGGGCCCCTATCCTGGGCTTAGCTGAGGCTACTCCAGGAGGCTGTCCCCAGTTTTCCAACTCCTACAGAGATGACACACAGCTTCCCGGGATGCTAAGCAAACAGAGCAGGAAGACTGGTGTGGGTGGTATTTTTCTAGGTGCTGCCCTTTGGTTTGCCAGTAGCCTCCAGTCTGTCCCCGGCTCAGATTCCTGCCCTCCTGTTTGTCTGATGCCTGGCTCTTCCTCTGCAAGTGCTCTCCTGCCTCTGCCTTGGGCCCCTGCCTCTCTCCCACCTTCCTTCCTGGCTCTAACCCTGAGGGGGTGTAAGACTGGTGGTCACAGAGAACTGCTGGGTGCACCAGGCTGGTGGCCTTCAGCCCAAGTTGTGTGCTCAGGAGGCTGGTAGTGGAATGAAACCACAGGGTCAGGCAGATGGGGGAAGCTGGTTCCTTGCTGCTCAGTGGAAGGCAAGAGCCAAGCTTGTTGTTGTTGGAGCAAAGCCCACCTGGCACACACTCAGCCTGGCCCCAGCCAGCACCCATGGCCCTGGGCAGCCTCCAGGCAGAGTGGGTCTCTGGGTGCCAGGGCCCCCTGCTGGAGCACCTGGGGAGCCCAAACATTTTGCGGGGAGCCCAAAAATGCTAGGCCAGCCCAGGAGACCTCTCCATCCTCACTCTGCTCTCCTGGGGGTTGTTACCAGGATGCCTCCCACCCATTCTCAGTTGGCTTTGTGATTGTACCACATGTCCTTGGGACAGGGCTAGAATGAGGGATAGCCAGACTAGGTCTGGCCTGAAAAACCAAACTGAAGAGGATGCTGGAAAAACGCAGTAATCGAGATAAATTGTAAGGTGACATGTTTTGTTTCCTGTAGTTTTATGGTGCTGGGTCAAATTAAATTCAGGGTTGAGTATGTGCTACAAATGAAGCGCTCTATCACTGAGCTACAAGCTCAACTTTAATGCCATGTTTAAGAAAATCAAAGTTAAGCGGGAAGGAAGGATGATGCAGGCCTATAATCTCAGCTACTCTACAGGCTGAGCCTGGAGGACTACAAGTTCTAGGGAAGGCTATACTGTGAGTCCAAAGCCAGCGTGAACTACATGGTGAGACCTTGTCTCATCCCAGCTACTCCAGAGGCTGAGGCAGAATTGTAAACTGGTGCCAGCTTGAGTGATTTGTATTTTATTTTTTGTGGTACTAGGGATTGAATCCAAGACCCTCACTGAGCTACATCACCACCATTTTTATTTTGAGGGTGGGTCTCACTAAATTGCTAAATTGTCCAGGTTGGGCTCAATCTTGCAATCCTCCTGCCTCGGCCTCCAACAGCACTGGGATTACAGGCATGCACCATCATGTCCCTCTGAACCTGAATAATTTATCAAAAATAAAAAGAGCTGAGGCCACAGCCATTGGCAGATGTCTCCGGATTTAATCTCTAATGTGAAGCAGTGTTAATGTAAAGAACCCATAATGCACACCATATCGGAAGTTCTAAAGAGTAACAGATGCACACACAGGGTGGATACTAGGTCAGGGTTGAAGAATGCTTTCCTTGATTCGTAGGCCTGGTCTTCCGGTCTAATTTCTCTGGCCTTTGCCTGCTGCTCTCTGCTCTGGACAGGTCTGACCTTGGGACCAAATGTAGGTGCTGGAAGGGCAGTCATTTAACGTCACCTCCAGATTCCCTGACAACTGTCCTCTTGAAGAGACTGAGGGCACGGCCTCTTTGGATGACGCAGTGCGCGAGCCCGGCAACGGTCCCTGTCCGCGTGCGCCCTCGGGGCAGCGTGGGAACGTTGCGCGCCCCTCCCCTTCCCCCTCGGCCCTCCCCTTTGCTGTGGACTCGCTGGCTCACGCGTCTGGGCTGGGGACAGACGCTTCCGTCCCATCCCCACTGCACCTGCCCCGCCTCCTTACCTCCGGGCCTGGGAGGTCCCCGCAGCCATGGCGAGGGGTACTGGGCCGCGCGCTGCCCGCGCTGCCGGGGGAAGGGGGACGCGGGCGCCTCTGCTCTGGCAGGAGGAAAGTGGGGCGGGGAGGAGGGGGAGGAGGAAGAGGAGGAGGAGAGGCCGCGACCGGCCCAGGGGGCGTGGCCAGCGTGGCGGGTAAAGTGGAAGTTCCTGGGTTTTGTGTGGGGCGCCGGGGCTCAGAACCTGGAGGGGACCTGCACGCTCCCTTGCAGGACTTGCAGGACTCCCTGCGGGGAAGAAGTAAGTCGGGTGTCCTGCCGGCTTGGATCCCCAGCCCGACCCTGAGCCTAGGACGGCTACTGAGAACCGCAGCTAAAGGATCCTGAGGCTGGGATGCAAATGTGTCACAGTGCCAGTGGGACAGCCTCCGCCCCAGGCCATGCAGGATAGAACCAATTAGCTAACAGAAATAGCCTCCCTGCCGTGTAGCTGAGATGTCCCCAAACTTGCTGGAAGACCCCCCCCCCCCCCACACACACACACAGGCCCCAGCTGTCTGCTTCCCTCCAGACAGACTGGAGCCAATAGCGATCACTGAGCAATGAACGTTTTCCAACCAAGCCAGGCACTAAGGACAACTTGCCGGTCTTAAGGGCCAGGCTAGGAAGGAAAGGAGAAGCAAACAAAAGGTGCCTATCACCATGCAGTGGTGCATCTAATCTCAGTATCCCCGAGGCTGAGGCAGGAGGATGACCAATTCCAAATTCAAGGCCCGCCTGGGCTGCATTGTGAGACCTTGTGTAAAACAACAACAACAGCAAAATACAGCAAACATAAAAGGCACCTGTGGCTGGGTGCTCCCCCTCCCTGCCAGCTCCACCTGTCTTGCTGGGCAGAAGTATAGGTGACAAGACTTTCAAAGGCACCCCCAAAATTCACAGATATTTATTGACCTGTCTTCACATACTGGCTACATGCTGGTCTCCAGAGGTCTTATTCTTTTAAGGCCAGTTTCAAATCTGGAAGATGGCTTGGATTCAGACGTCCCCACTGAGCTAAAATATCACTTGTCCCCATGTGAAGCATTATCCATCACTGGGTCTTGCTGCCCCTGTCTGCTGCAAGCCACGTCCCTGTCACCGGAGGCCCTAGGTGGCAATGCAAGCACCCTTCCAGGAGGGCCCCATTTACACCCAGTGCTCGGCCAGGCTGTGGCTGTGAGATGCCAGGACCAACCCACTGCTGAGGAAAGTGTTTTGCCACTCCGGCTGCTCCAAGCACAGCTTCACTTTCGGGAGGCTTGCCTCTCCTTGTGCTCCTCAGGGTCCATTCTGGCGGCCTCCCTGGCGTCTGGCGGGTGTCGCTGGCTGAGGATGAGCAGCAGGCAGCCCAGCACAGCATCCCGGGTGTCCTGTGAGCCCAGGCGATGGGCCAGGCGGCGCAGCAGGGGCAGGAGGTGCTGGCGGGCCAGGCGGGCCACAGGCAGCAGCAGGCGGGACAGCAGCGTGCGCAGCAGCAGTGGTAGCAGGGGGGCAGGCATGGCGGCCAGGCTCCTGTGAAGGCAACACTGGCTCTAGACCCGAAGCCCTGCTCCTACCTCCCCTTTCTGCTAACCACCCCTCTCTGAGCACACTTCTGCCCTTCAGCCTCAGTTCCTCCCTTTCTTTCCTTCCTTTCCTCCTTCCTTCCTTCCTTCTTTACTTCTTTCTTGGTAGTAAGAATTGAACTCATCACCTTGAGCTTTCCAGGCAAGTGCAGTACCCTTAAGCTATAGTCCAACTCCCCCACTTCAGCTTCCTTCCTTCAACCTCCCCCCTCAACCAATTTCACCTTTTCCCTGGAGGCCCTTGATCCACCCAAACCTGTACTACTTGCTCTCCTATACCCTCACTGACCTGGGGCAGTTCTCACCCTTAGGAAGTGCTGCTCAGAGTGGTCTCTAGCTGGGTTTGCCCCCTATGAAGACAGCCTCGATGTTAGATCCTGTTAGATCCGACACAGGCCAGCCCCACCCCATGTGGCCTGCCTGGGTGGGGGAACAATGGCGACAGCTGTGTTCTCAGCACCTGGCATATCCAGGCCTGTGGGCAGCTGGCTGGTCGCCTTTCCAGGCTGGGCGTGAGGAAGGAATAGAAGTGAAATTCCCTGGCCAGTGTAGACCTCAGAGCTGGAGCCCAGATTACACTTTCAAACATGAGACTTAAAGCATGTTGACGCAGAGCTCCAGGGCACTCATCTGCAACTTGATGCTGGGGGACGTGGGAGGGAGAGCTAGAGAGGACAGTGTGTGACGTAGTATGTCCAGATCTCAAGTATGGTCAGGCTGCGGCCAAAAACACACACCCCAAGGGGGCAGCCACCCTCTCGGGTAGATGGGAGCACTATCCATTGCTGAGCTGGTCACAGCTGACACTGCTGGGACATCCCCATACCTGGACAGGAAAGTGTCACCCAGCCCAGGGCCCTCTTTTTTATCCACCACCCCAGACGGAAGGGCTCCTATGATTCAATAGCTGGGTACAGTGACTTGAGCCTAAACCTGGGTTTTGTTCTAACACATCATTCTACTTCAGATAATGCATTGTAAACTTTATTTTATGAGCACTTGCTCATAGTACAGAGTGATTACATTCATCGTGTGGAGCTGGCACCCGGACCTAACATCTTAGCTCGGTTTATTTACCTTTCCCCTCTCCTCCTTCTTCCTCATTCCATATCTTGGCCCCCTTCCTATTTGCAAAGAGCTGACTCCCTGTTTCCTATTATCTGTCTTTTACTTTGCTTTTTAAATGATTTATACTTGCAAGGCTGGTGAGATAGCTCAGCGGTCTAAAGCCCCTGCTTAGGCAAGCTTAGGCAACCACACGGACCACAGTTCACTCCCCAGCACCACATGCTGTGCCAGCCCCACCCCCAGGGCAGCCTGAGCTGGCCATAATATAAATAAATAAATAAATAAATAAATAAATAAATAAATAAATAAATTTATTTTAAAAAATCATTTACGGGGCCAGCCTGATAGCTCAACAGACTAAAGCACCTGCTTAGACAGAGCACAGCGGCTGGGGTTCAATTCCCTGCATGCTGTCCCAGCTCCACCTGCTGGGTATGCTGAGAAGGCAATGGACCCTGGGCATGATGGTGTGTACCTATAATCCCAGAACCTTGGGGGCTGAAAACAGGAGGATCACTATAAGTATGAGACCCTGTAGACCCTTTCCTAAGTACAGAAACCAAAAAATAAATAAATAAAATAAAATAAAACTAAAAAAAATATTTGCACTCTGAGTTTCTCATGTAAGAGAAATCACACCGTACGTGAGCTTAGGTGTCTGATTTCTCTGACGTTATAGTGTCACAGTGATTTTCTTACCCAGGAAATGGGTTTAATATCTGTCTTGCTGGACTCCAGCGAGAGAATGGCATGCGATGTCATTGAAACTTCAGAGCCTTGGGAAGGTGATCTCTTATCATCATCTACCAGCACTACCATTGATGTCAGCGTCATTCCAGTTACCATTAAGGGCCTTCAAGGTAGAATCTTCTGGGGTCAGAAAGCCCCATCCTTGGGGCCTGGGAGATACCTCCGTGGCACAAGTGCCTGCCTGGCAAGTGCAAGGTCCTGAGTTTGATCCCTGGTTCTGCAAAAAATAAATAAATTTAGGTGAATTTTTTCTTTTCTTTTTCGTACCTGGAATCAAACTCAGGGCCTCAGCTGTGCCACTAATCTACATCCCCGGCCTTGTTTGTTTATTTTTTGAGACAGCGTCTTGCTACCTCGTTCAGGCTGACCTCAGACTCGTGGCAGTCCTTCTGCCATTGCACCCTGGGGTTTAGGTGAATTCTTTCTGAGATCTCCAAAATATATTGACCTTCCTGGGTCTTCCAAGAAGTGACATTTCTCACTTATCTGTAAAGCAACTGGGATGGCACCAGAAGTAGAGTCATTGCTGCCACTGTGCCTGACACATGACACAGAAGCCTCTGGAACTGGCTCCCCGCCGGAGGAGTTTAGCAAGGCCTGGAGACAAGAGCTGGAGAAGCCCTGGAATGCCACGATGGGAGTTCTAGGTAGAGCTGGGATGATCAGAATGCCAAGAATTCAGGAAGGAAAGAATGTGCTCCTGAGGTTTTCGATGGGAGCAGGACTCCCTCGGGAGGTGGATTGTTACATTCCTGCGAGGGCCTTATTTGTATTTTGTTCCCGTCCCAAGATTTTTGCAAGAGGCGCAAAGTAAAGGTGGTGGACCGACGGGTGGTGTAGCTCAGTGCTGGAGCATTTGCTCAGCGTGCGCAGTGCCCTGGCTTTAATCCCCAGTACTGCAGAAAAGAAAGATAAAGTAAGAAGAAGATAGTCCAGAGGAAGAAATTTCAAAGTACCCCAACATTCAGGGGGATAGCATAGAGAACACTGCTTTCAGTCATGCCCATTTAGAGTGAGAATCAGGAGCAGAAAGCAGAGTAGAAGAACTTCTAAAATCATTCATTTTGGCTAAAAGAGATACGTTTATAAAGCTGGGACTAACGCATGTGTGGTTACTGAAAGAAGTCTATGCTATAAAATGGTAATCTAGGGGGCTGGGGAGATAGCTCAGTAGAATAAGCGCTTGTCCAGCAAGCACAAGGTCCTGAGTTCAATCTGCACTTGGGAAGCTGAGGTAGGAATGTCTTTGCAAGTATGAGACCAGCCTGGGCTACAAAGTGAGCTGGAGGCCAGCCTCAGCACCATAACAAGGCTGTGTCTTAAAAAGACAAAAAAAAAAAAAAAAGGGACAATCAACTATTTTGCACTGGGACAGTCCCCAGATCAAAAGATCCCACCCACCATAGGCTCAAGAGTGCAAAAATATTGACTGTTCATTTGAGAAAATCACTTCTAGGCCCCCTGCCTGAGCAAGGCTGCCAGTGGAATTGGCTTGCTAGCATTCACTTCACTGTGCTCAGCTGACTAGGAGTTGCCTGCAGCTGCAGCCCCATGGGGACAGGCTACTGCTTACATGGGCAGCAGACCTTGGTATCATCTGTGTTATCCTGATTTTGCAGTTATGTGGAATACAAGAAATTACCAGGACTAAAACTCACCTTTCAGAAGAAGGCCCGGGAGGCCAGGCAGTGTGTCACAGGCTTAGAGACCCTGCCAGGAGCCCCTGAGATGGCAGTGTGTGAAGCTGTAAGAGGGAAACTAAAGCTGCAGTGGATCCCAAGGAGGCTGAGGTGCCAGGAATATGGAATATCTGCTGAGGAAAGAGCCACAAGGAGCAAAGCCATCCAAAGAGAGGAACCATATGGACTTCAGCCTGTAAGACCATAGTGTGGGGCTGTCCGTGAACTTTGGAGGTCAGAGCTCACCACCATATGCCTTGGGTGCTGACATAGAGGTGAGAATTAATGTTTGGCTTGTTGGGTTTTGGTCTTTCTTTGATTATTTTTTTTTAAGTCTACTGTTTTTCCCTTTTGGAATAGGAATATTTCCCTTGTGCCATTTTTAGCTTGCACGTGTGGAACTTACTTCTTGATTTTTGTAGAGGCTCCCAGGTAAGAGTTTGCCTTGAGTCTCAGAGAAGACTTTGGACTTGGATTCTTGAGCAATGCTGGAACTACTGAGACTTTGATGAAAGAACGAGAGTGTTTTCGATTACATGAAGGATAGACACATCATGTTAGGGGGAATCCTGATCTTGTTATTGTCTCTATTCACAAGTTAAGCATAGTTTCAGGAGAGGTGTTTGAGTGTCAAGTTGACAAGGGACAGAATTGGGATAGTTAACATTGATTGTCAACTTGGCTTGCGAGACATCTAGAATGGTAGTAAAACATACACTTCTTGGTGTGAATGCATGGGTGTGTCATGAGGCTGAGACCTCAGAATTGTACCTTGTCCCTGTCCCCTTCCTCTTGGAAGTTCTCTGTTTCTGCCATGCCATGAGTTGGGCAGCTTTCCCTTTCACCCTTCGCTTCTGCCAAGGTGCTCTGCCTTGGATCCAGCTAACCATGGACTGAGCCATCAAGAACCGTGAGCCAAAACGAGCCTCTCCCCTATATCGTTTACCCTTTAACAGGACTCTCACTGTACACAGAAACCATACATGTGAGGTAACAGGCTGCTGTTCCTCCCCCACCCTAAGGGCTTGCCTTGACTCTGTAAGGTCAGCCTTAGTTCCTTAAAACTCTTTGATCTTATCTAATTCTATGCACATTTCAAAACGTGTTCTTTATCTCAAAGCCTTGGCACTATACTCAACATTTCTAAATATATTTTGTAAGAAACAAGTTCTTTTTGAACATATACACACAACTATACAGCCATGAAAAGAAGAATTTTCACTAGAAATTCTAAATTCTAGAGCTGGGTATGGCAGTGCATGCCTGTAATTCCAGCCGTCCAAGAAGTAAAAGTAAGAAGATCACTGGATCTAGACCAGCCTGAGAAATTTAGCAAGATTGTCTCAGAATTTAAACAATTAGCCAGGCATGGTTGTGCACATCTGTAATCTCAGTACTTGGAAGGCTGAGGCAGGAGGGGGCCTAGCCTGGGCTACACAGTGGGTTCAAGGCCAGCCTGAACTACATAAGGAAACTGCCTCAAAAAACAACAACAAAAAAAGGGCTGGAGAGATAGCTCAGTGGAATAAGTGCTTGCCTGGCAAGCACAAGGTCCTGAGTTCAATCTTTGGTACCCCCAAAAATCTTTTTCATAAAAAAGGCTGAGGGCCAGCGAGATAGCTCAGCAGTCTAAAGCACCTTCTTAGGCAAGCTTAGGCAACTGCAGGGACCGCAGTTTGATCCCAGACACCACATGCTATGCCAGCCCCACCCCCAGGGCGGGCTGAGCTGGCCATAATATTAAATAAATAAATAAATAAATAGATAAATAAATTCTTTAAGAAATAAAAAGGGCTGAGACTATATAATCCAATATTAGAAGACCACTAAATTCAATTCCCAAAGTGAAAAAAAATTTCAAGCCTTTTATTTCCTGAGTTCTAAAAGGACAAGGTAGGGGCCGGCGAGATGGTTCAGTGGTCTAAAGCGCCTGCTTAGGAAAGCTCAGGCAACTGCAGGGACTGCGGTTCAATCCCCGGCACCACATGCTGCGCCAGCCCCCACCACCAGGGCAGGCTGAGCCAGCCACAAAATAAATAAAATAAAGAAACAAACAAACACAACAAGCAAACAAATAAATAAATAAAAAAATTTAAAAAAAATAAATAAAAGGACAAGGTAGGTAGAAAAAGGAAACGTTTCAATTCTGCTTAGAAAGAATGACCTTTACTAAATTGCCGAATAGGTTCCCTTTAGTCAGGTCCCATCTTTTGATCCTCAAGATATAAGAAACTTGTAGCCGTCAGATCCATCCTTTGCGTCTTTCAAAGACAGCACGTCTGAAGATTAGAGTTGCTATGAAGATTTTCAGGAAGGCATCAGAGTGCAACAATAGCTATCTGTGGGTGACAGAGGGCTTGAAGTCGCCACGGTGAAAAACCCGACGAGCGGTCACTACACTCATGTTTCAAGGAAATTTCAAAACTTCCACCTCATACTTTTTTTTGTGGCGCTGAAGATATTATGTTGTTTTTCTGAGACAATCTCTTGCTATTTGGTTCAAGCAGCCTTGAATTCACTATGTAGTCCAGGCTGGCCTCAAACTTGCTGTAATCCTCCTGCCTCAGCCTACCAAGTAGCTGGGTTTACAGGAATGTACCCCTCACTCAGCTACATAACATATTTTATGATCGATAACAAACCTAGACCTATAACAAATCTAGTTATTGATAATAAATCTAGTACCAGATTGCTAGGAATTATACTCAACTGCTAGAATATTTATGTTATTAATAAGTATACCTATACCAATAGCCTAAAGAAGGCTCCACATTGTGTAGTACTTGACAATGTTCTTCCTGTTATTTCACATATCAAATAAGTCTAATTAGGGTTGGGGTGTACTCAGTGGTAGGGCATGTGTGTGCTTAGTGTGTTCAAGGCCCTGGGTTTGGTTCCCAGCATGCCCATACACATACATGGAAAGCGAATTTGATTAATACCTCTGATTTTACAAGGACAGAAAAACCAGATGGTGAGATACTCCAGGATTGCATCTGGAAAACCTCGAAGTCTGAGGTTTCTTTAAAAAAAAAAAAAAAAGAAAACTATTTGGAATTTGATTTTGGAACTTGTCCAAAAGTTTAGAACACTTAGTTAAGTATGGTCACAGATTGTTATGAAACTCTCTCCCCACACCCTCACCTCACATCTTTCTCCATGCTGGAGATGGAACTCAAGGTGTAGTACAGGCCAGGGAAGTGCTCAGCCCTGAGTTACACCCTCTGGCCTCTTGGTCTTGTAAAGTAATAAAAACCCAAATAAATTTATTTATTTATTTGTTTGTTTGCTTATTTATTTATTTGTCGGGACCGGAGTTCAAACTCACAACCTTGCACTTGCTGGGAAGGCACTTGTGCCACGGAGCTATCTCCCTGGCCCCTGAATAAATTTAACACAAAGCACAGGAATACTTTGACAAAACACAGAATTCTACCTTCCAGAGGTTCATAGGAAGGATTGTTTCACAATCTCTTATCAAGAGCAGGAGGACAGAGAAACAGAGAAGCAACCCATGTGAAGTAAAGATAAGGTGCCTAGCAAACCATCACGCAGGCCCATACACATACACGGAGTATGCAATTTCAATAGTAATAAAAAGGAAGAAAAAAGTAAAAGTGAACTAGCGTGCCAAGAAAACCTTGCTCTTTTAAGAGAGAAGACCAAATTCTAGCTTCACAGCTGCTGTTTTGCAATGATTAGAGATCGAACGCAGGACCTTGAGTGTGTGGCAACACTCTGCCACTTTTGCCCACTAGGCCCATCAGGGAACCTGTCAAGGCCACCACTCCCTTGGGAAACCATCACAAATTCATTCAATTTAGTCCACTTGACCACATGAAATTTTCTAACTGATATCAGGGTGATATACAGGACCTCTAAGTGATGTAAGAGAAGTGCTACAACTCTCAACCTGTTAGAGATCTGATACACTGAGTTTATGTTCCCTAAAACAGGATGAATTTTAAGGAACAATGGAGGTTAAAAGTAGGAAATTATTTGCTGAGGAAAAGGCAGCTCTTGCCTAAGAGAGACGGGAGGGGACGGAAAGTGGGTTGCCACAGACTCCACTTACAAAGAGCAAAATCACAAGTTGGGACAAAAGTATGGTCAGCCTATAATAAGATCACAAGTATAGTCACTTAGGTGATATCGATCCAATGGGGAAATGAATCACATAAAGAATAAGGACCTTCCCTGGAAGAGAATAGGTCAGGAGTCATCCACAGTTACCCACACCCAAGGTGACTAATGACTAATTAGAATATCAGTCATTATTGTTTATCTCTTGGGGAAGTATGTAGATACAGTCATTTGCCATCTTGAGGCCTGGCCTTCAGCAAATGTGCCTCCAGACATTGTGGCAATGTCGTCTTCTCTCCTGCACTGACATTTTTGAGGGCCTAGCCCTGTCTGTCTGCCTATAATATTTTTTATCTAACTTAGCTGTCTATAATACTACCTCCTCTGAAGAGGCACCTTTCATTGCTATGAAGGGGCAAGGTGCAAAGATTATTTGGGATACTTGTGGCTGAGGGGATCATGATTGCAACTGACAATCAGCTATTCCACAGAAGCTGGGTCTAAAGATCCTCAACAGACAACAGGATTTTAAAAAAATTGTTTTTTTTGGATTGGGAATCGAACTCAGGGCCTTGCACTCGCCAGGCGGTTGCTGTGCTGCTGAGAGCTACATCGCTGGCCCTACAGCGAGGCATTTTTGGCTTGATATAGTGTTAAGTCTGGGAGAGACAAAGCCCAAGAAGCAGTTAAGTATGCACAGGTCAAATAATATGATCAACAGTCTTATTAGGAATGAAACCAATAGAAGTTTCCACCAGGAAAAGCTAGTAATAGCTTCCCGCAAAGAGGAGAAGGAGATCTAGAGAATTTTACAATCTGACATCGCATTAATCTGTTGTTTAACATCTTGAGTATCGTTGGGATATTAGCAGAAGCTCTTATAACTGCATAACTACTCCCTTATGCTGCCATTAGAATGTCTAATGCCATTTGATTTTGGAGGGTCATTCGCCTCATTAATTTGCTTTAAAAAATTATTTATTTATTTACTTGGTACATGGTCTCACTATGCAGCTCAGACTTGTTGTGATCCTCCTCTCTCAGCCTCCCCAGCACTGGGATTACAGCTGTGTGCCACCACAAGTGGTTTCAGTGGCCAGCAAGGCATGCCTGGGGTTCCAGGGCCAGCATGCAGTACCAGGGATCAAACCTGGGTCCTTATGTTTGCCAGGCAGACACTTAGACCACTGAGCTATCTCCCAAACCACTTAATTTTATTTTTTTTCATTTAGGAGAGAGAGCCCAGTTGAGGCATCATTTAAGGCCTATTGAGTATAGTTAATGTGCTGCATGACCACGTGTTGTATGACACCCTCCCATCCTAGGGAGGGGATAAAGACAAAAGCCAAATGACCATACCAGTGGAACACGCTTTTAGACCACCCACGTTGTGTGCAGCTGTTTGTAGGCTTGTTGATACTTTTGACACTCCAGCCTTGTAACCGCACAAGTCTCAGCATATCAGCACATGTCTCTTTGTCCGTCCAGGGGATTGCCAAGGTCACAAATTGGTTCTACAGGGGCTGGCGAGATGGTTCAGTGGTCTAAAGCACCTGCTTAGGAAAGCTCAGGCAACTGCAGGGACTGCGGTTCGATCCCTGGCACCACATGCTGCGCCAGCCCCACCACCAGGGCAGGCTGAGCCAGCCATAAAATAAGTACATAAAGAAACAAACAACAACAACAACAACAAAAAAAAAAAAAAACAAGCAAACAAATAAATAAAATAAAATTTAACAAACAAATTGGTTCTACAGGAGCAAGGGGTTCCATTGGGGATTTCCTATCTAATTTCAGAGTGATTAGACCAGTCTGTTGCAAACCAGTCTTTGCCCTTTAAAGTAATGGTGTGTATACACTATTCAGGGGGTATCAATTCTATGTATTTAGTAGTTAGGCCAGTGAGAATAGGAATGTTCCTTGAATTTTTTAATTTTTTTTTTTTTTTTATTTGTTTGTTTGTTTGCCTGGCTCAGATTGCCTTAAGGGCGGGTCTGGTGCTTGATTCAGAGGTGGGAATCGAACCCCTGTCCCCCGCATCTGACTGACTTTACCCAATCATGCACTTTAATCAACTGAGCTAACTGGCAAGCCAGTGGGAGTGTTTCTTATTCAAATAAGGGGGCCTTTCTACTGAAATGTCCTATTGTGGGAATTAACCATGTGTTATCATCCCATATCTGAAAATAGCCATTTTGAGATCTATGGTTGTTGGCCCTCAAGATGGAATGAACCCTTGCTCTTACTTAGTTGGTGTTTTACTAGAGTCTGCAGAGAGATTTTAGTGGCATTCTTAGAAAAACATGTGCAGGTTAGCCAGATAGCTCAGCAGTCTAAAGTACCTGCTCGGGCAGATACCCAGCATGCCATGCTGGCCCCGCCCCCGGGGCATGCTGGGAGAGCAATTGAGACTCGTTGTGGCATGTGCCTATAATCCCAGTGTTTGGAAGGCCCAGTGTTTGAAAGGCCAGTGTTTTGCAGGCCCTGTACTATATACATTAAAAAATAATAATAATAAAATAAAAAGAACCAAAGGTAGTAAGTGAGACTGCTGTAGGTGAGTTTTTTGATCCATTTTGTGAAGTTGTCTCTCTAGGGTCTCATGTATTTTTTTCTATCTTTTTCAATGATCATAGTCTTTAAGCACAGTGAACATGATAGAAAATGCACAGTGCCTGAGAGATACCCTGTGTCACTATTGCTTTAAAAGAAGGGCCATTGGATGCTGGTGAGATGGTTCAGTGGTCTAAAGCGCCTGCTTAGGAAAGATCAGGCAACTGCAGGGACTGCGGTTCGATCCCCGGCACCACATGCTGCGCCAGCCGCACCACCAGGACAGGCTGAGCCAGCCATAAAATAAATAAACAAACAAATAAAAAAATAATAATAAAAATAAAAGAAGGGCTGTTATCACTCTAATTTCTGAGGAAGTCTGAATCTGGGGATGATTTCTGAGATCAAAACCTTTACCATCTCTGTCTTTTCTGTTCTGATAGGAAAAGTCTCAATCCAGTTAGTAAAATATCTATCCAGACCAGTAAGTTCCTCGATCTTTGGCATAGGAGTAAAACTGAGCTACCAGGCTTCTCCAGGGCGTTTGTCAAGCCTTTGTATACCGAGAGCACTGTGGTCTGGTTAGGAGGGTTGTTCTTCTGGCAGTGCTCACTCATCTTAACTGTCTGTTGTGTTGTCGGAGAAAGCTCCCCCCGCCCCATGTTTTCCTAACCAAGGCCATCTATTGGGTCTTACCTCTCTCCAAGTGAAAGGTTTGATGGAAAGACTAATTTTCCACTGGAGATAGCTCAGCTGTCTGAGTATCTGCCTGGCAAGCACACGGTCCTGAGTTCAATCCCTGGTACAAAATATAATAATTTTCTGTTGACTATACCAGGAAGGAACAATTTACCATCAACTGGCTGTAACCATCCTGATAGGAGGCGCTGACCCCCATGAGAGAGTGTCCGTTCGATTTGACTGAGAATATTTGGGTCCAGTAGCTCACAGGATCCTTCCTAGATCATGGGGTGCTGCAGAGTGGGGCTCTCAAGAAGTTTTCTTTTTTCTTTTTTTTTTTTTTTGCTGCTGCATCAGCCAGTTCATTATCTTGAGGTATTCATCAACTCTCTCTTTTTTTTTGCAGAACTGGGAATTCAACTCAAGTCCCTGTGTTTGCCAGGCAAGTGCTTATTCTACTGAGCTATCTCCCCAGCCCCTTCATCAACTCTCTCTTGGTGTTCTCTGTAGTGGATTACTGCCACATGGGAGGGCATATAGTGAGATGACAAAAGTTCATCTATTATGATACTTTATGGGAGATCCATTGGCTGTCGGATAACTTTTTTCCTCGTGACGGATGGGTATGCAATTTTAGGAAAGCATACTTTTTTCTTTGTTGAGACAGGGTCTTGCTATACAATTCAGGCTGGCTTTGAGCCCACTATAGGTCCAAGATGGTATCAAACTCATAGTGATCCTCCTCCTGCCTCAGCCTCCTGAGTGCCAAGTTTACAGGTGTGTGTCACCACACCAGCAAGCATACTTTTAATCAATATAAATATTGAGTTTATGTTTTTGCAGAGTTGAAAAGCCCTGGTCAGAACTATGACTTGATAGATGAGCACTAACTTTCAAGTGTCTCATGTAGAGTTATTACTGCATACCCTGCCTTTCTTGCCCCATGTTTTTTTTTTTTTTTCTTTTCAGGACCAGGGTTCAAATTCATGACCTTGCACTTGCCAGGCAGGCACTTGTACCACAGAGCTATCTCCCCGGCTCCTTCTTGCCCCATTTTTCAAAGAAGAAACTGTTATCACAGAAGAGGGTCAAATCAGGGTCAAAGATATGCCTAGCACATCTTTTCTGGCTGTGTATGTATAGAGAATTACCTGTCTGAAGTCATGTCTTTCAGCCTCACTTTTTGTCCTTCTAGATGGAGACCCCATTGGTAATAGCCATAAGCTCCCTTTGGGAGAAAGAAGTCCTGCCACACTGTGTGGTGCATATATAATGAGATCATTGTCTAAAGTCAGTTTGGATGCTTCTGGCACCAAGAGAGCTACTGTAGCCACAGCGCCAAGGGACTCAGGCCATCCTTTTTTTTTTTTTTTTTTTTTGTGGTACCAGGGATTGAACTCAGGACCCTGCGCTAACCAGGCAAGCGCTTATTCTACTGAGCTATCTCCCTGGCCCTCAGCCCATCCTTTTGCTATAAGGTCTAATTCAGGACTCAGATACCCTACAGGCTATTGAGCAGGTCCCTGATTCTAGTAAGCACTCCCAAAGCCAAGCCCTGCCTTTCATAAACATACAGCTGTCAGGCGGCTCAGTGACATTTAGGAATGCCTGTTGATCCTTCTACAATGCAATTTGGGAATCGGTTCTCAGGTTAACACATAGGTATCCATCTTTGCGGCTTCCTTTACAAGCTGATGGAGGGGTTGTGCTCTCACTATACCCTGTTCTTCAGTGGTGACAAAAGCCTGTGATTCATAGGAATTCCCCTAATTGTTGCAGGGCCTTGGTTTGTGGGAAGGACATTATTGGTTTAATTCTCTCTTCTTCCCGCTTTGGTTTCCCTTAGATGTGATAATCCTGCAAAGTTGTGTCTTAGGCTTAGAGACCCTACAACCTCTGTCTGCTAGAAAATTTAGAGCATGGGTGCCTTGGCTAGAGAGCTCTTCGGAGGAGGCACATAACAATATAGTATTCATACACTGCAAAACCATGACCTGGGGAAAATTTACATTATGGAAAACTCTCCCTGGTCTGGACTTTCAGGCATAATGAAAAGAAATGAGTGAAGAGAAAATCATCCCAGGAGTTGTGAGAAATAGTGAATTCTCTCTTCCCCAGTGACTCCTTCCACTGAGGTAATGATGACTGGAAAGAAGGCTATGATTGAAAAGAAGCACCGAGAGACACACACACACACACCAGTATCCAGAAATGGGTCGGTTTCTTTTCCCTCTGAGGTCATGATTACCCAGAATGCCTTCATAGAGAACGCAGTCTGGCCAGAGGGAGAAGGCAGAGAGTGCCCTGAGGCCCTGCGGTCTGGCTGAGCCAGCTAGTAAGATGGATGTGAGCTCTGGAGGCTCTGTGCCAGAGGGTAGTGTGACTTCTAGTGTCTCTTTGCAGTCAGGGCATGGCTTCAGGGGCCTCTTCAGGCCTCTTTGCCCCTAAGGCGACCTGGCTTTTCACAGCAGTTACAGATGAGTTTAGCAGTGAGCTTTTCTCTAGCCCTGAGAATCAGACTTCAGTTCTACTGCTTTTAAGGCAGCAACAAAGACAGGCATTTTTTCTTGACCTCTTTGTTTTCTCTTCTGCTAGTCTTGATTATAAAATACTGAGGAGCTGGGTGTAGGGGGGTACACCTGTAGTCTCAGGGCTCAGGAGGTGGAGGCAGAAGAATCCTTTCAAGTTTGAAACCAGCCTGGGCTACAAAACGAACTCAAGGTCAGCCTTACCTGCATAGTAAGACCCTAAAGTCAGTTCTCAAAAAGACAAAAAAAAAACAAAAAAACTGAGGAGACAATTTTGACTAAAAACAATTTTGAACTATCTGGAGCAAAGGCTGTTTTTTGTAGCTTATTCCTAATATCTAGGGCTGGCTAGATAATAAATTTATCTTTAAAAATAATCTGTCCTGTCGAATCAGGAGCCAGAGAGGTATGTTTCATCATTACCTCTCATAAACAATCTCAGGCAGAAGGGTTTTCGTTTTTTTCTTGATGAATAGTGTTGTGGTTGGGGGTTTTTGTATGGGGGAAAATATAATACAGGACGTATTTTGTAAAATTACTTTATAATCGCCTAAAGAGGGGCCACTTCTGGCACAGTGATGGCGGCCAACGCAACCACCAACCCATCTCAGCTCCTGCTGCTAGAGCTGGTGGACAGATGTATAGGATCAAGAATTCACATTGTGATGAAGAGTGATAAGGACGTTGCTGGCATTCATCTAGGATTTGATGACTTTGTCAGTACAGTCTGGAAGATGTCACTGAGTTTGAGATCACACCAGAAGGAAGAAGGACTGCTAAATTAGATCAGATCTTACTAAATGGAAGTAATATAACCATGCTAATTCCTGGAGGAGAAGGACCAGAAGTATGAGTGGATTTTCTTGTAGATTCCATTTTGTCTTATAATGGCATGAAAACAGAATTTTTGAACTTTTTAATGTTTAGATTCTATAAAACTAAATTTCCCATTAAAGCGAAATACTGTGAAGATATACTGTATACATATTTTTCTGTTTTCTCTTCAGATTCTATAAATCTTTTGCCTTTT
>PVKN010001246.1:0-54802 GCA_004027915.1 Capromys pilorides | reverse complement strand
GTTTTTAAAACCAGCTTGGAGGTCTTAGATACACAATTGCAACCAGTAATGAGACACAAAAAAAAGTCTGCTAAATACATCCCCACGTTTATATTACCCCCTTAGAACTCTAGAAATTATATAAACTCTACAAAATGTCCCCTCCCAAGCCCTGTTGGACAGCAATACAATTATCTGTCTCAATTCAGAATTCACATAATTACAATACATAATAGTTCAGGTTTTTAAAAAATGCAATAAAATCAGACAGCCAAGATACAAGAAATTAGAAGTAAAACACTTAATGAATTTACACATTTAAGAATATTTAAATACTGCTTAAAAATTTTTAAAAAGAATTTGTTACATACTACCTAAGACTTCCAAGCCACCTTCTGTTGCAACAGACAAAACCAAAACCTAAAACAAAAAAAACTCTGTAAATAAAAAGACAAAAACAAAACGGAACAAAACAAAAACACCGTGTTGAAATGTCACTGCTCCGAGGCACATTCTGGCACCTGGATTTGTAGGTACTGCTCCAAAAATAATCCCAGAGCTTACAAGTTTAAAATAACAAACAAAAATAATGAAATAAAAATTATCAGCAATTTTAGTAACTAATTTTCCCGGATTTTAGAAATATCCTGTTAATCTAAATATAGTGTTTCACAGAACAAAACGAGAAGTTCTTCATCAAAAGGTCCGCAAATCTAAAGCCTCTGTCACAAACAGGTTTCTTCCACACTGATCTCGAGGGGACGCGCCGGCGGGGCGGCTCTACTGCTCCTGCAGAGGAAGGGCAGCCGGTCAGGTGGCGCCTCGGCCCCCTGGGTGAGAGGTGACAGGCGCCCACAGTGGGCCGCCAAGTCCAGTCTAAGCAGTGGTGACCTGGGTGTCGGAGGCCTCCTGGGAGAGGTGGCCTGGGGTTCCCTCCTGCCAGGGACACTCGGTAAGGGTGGTGGCATGAGTAGGTGCCAACCCTGGTAATGGGCCTTGCTGTCCCTGGGCGCTGGCTGGCAGCTACAGGTCACCTGAAAGGCACCGTGGGGCCCCTGACCTCCTCCCTCCTGTGGAGGGACGGCTTCTGGCTCCGGCTGACACAGCCCTCTCAGTTTCTGTGTGAGGCCAAGAGCTGGCGTGGCACCCAGCCCTGCTCTGTGTGTGAGGGCTGCTGTGGCCTGCGCTGCCCACCGCCTCTCAGAGCAGCAGCTGGAGCCCGCAGTGGCAGATGGATGCTCAGCGGCTTACAGCCAGGGAGCCGGGCCTGGGGCAAGGAGCCGAGCTGACCCCAGCCCCCCAGAGGCTGCCAGCCCCGCCTGCAGCCTGGCTGGGACAGTACCGACCTGACCGTGCGCCTGCGCCTGTCCTAACGCCTGTCCGTAGAAGGCCACCTGTTGCCGGTAGTACTCAGCCCAGGCCATCGTGTAGTCTGGAGGTGAGCTGGCTTGAGGAGCTGCACTGGGGGCGTGGCCTGGGTGACCTGGGGTGGAAGAGGAAGGCGGTCAGGACGGTGTGGCGGGCACGCGGGCTCCTGCTGCCCGTAGCTCGGGGAGAAAAACAGGTTCCTGGCGTCTCTGCTCAGCACACCCAGAGCTCAAGAACTGGTGACACTGGCCTCGGGCAGCTAGGGAAGGAGTACCCTAACTTCCACCCCCCCCCCCCCAAGGGCCTGCCACCAGCCCTGGCCACAGGAAGGCCTAGTGGGCCAGTGTGGACCGCGCGACAGGCTGTGCCGCGAAACACGGTGCCCGCTGCACACACAGCACAAGTGCAGGCTGGGCACCGCCGCGCGCTGGCCGCCTGGTCTCTGCCGACACCCAGCCTGGGGGCCCCTTCACTAAGTTCCACCCTGAAATGACCCCAGCACATGGGCGGCGGCGGCGGCAGCGCGAGTGGCAGGGAGCACTGCCCCGGGCGCAGCACTGCCCCGTGGACTCTGGGGACAGCACAGTCCACTCAGGGAAGAGGAGACTCCAGGGCAGGCAGGGGCTCCGGTCAGCAGCCCGGACCACACCCCGGGAGGGGGCCGCGGGAGGCGCCGTGCTCACTCTGCTTTTTGTAGTAGTCCTCCCAGGCCTTGCTGTAGTCGGGCTGGCTGCTCTGCGGCTGGCTCTGCTGGCCTGTGCAGAGGAGAGGGGGTCAGCTGTGGGGTCCTGGCTCGTGCCCTGCCCTCCTTGGAGGGACAGAAGCACGTGCGCAGCCATCAGGTGGCTGGGGAGAGGGCACAGGGTGGGTGTGTCGTTCTCCTGCCGGGTGGTGCTGGGGTGAGGGAGGCAACCTCAGTGCTGGGCCATCGAGGTGGCTCAAGGGCCCCCGCCTGCCATCCAAGGTGCTTGGCAGCCAGAGCAGGCTGTGTGTGGGCAGAAGTCAGGCATGCACAGGGAGCAGAGAGGCGGGACGAGACACCTCCCTTTCCCAGGGGCAGAAAGGCACTTGAGGTGGCAGCCCAACTCTGCCCTCAGACTCCAGGGGCAGTCAGAGCTCTCCTGAGGGTGCCTCCGACCCGGGCCACACTACTCCTACACCCAGAGGCAGCCGGCAACACAGCGGCCAGGAAACCAGGTGCCACTGTGGCCGCGCCAGAGGTCGCTCCCTAAGGAAGGTCCAGGCTCCTCTGGGGCTGCAGTATACCCTACGTCTAAATCTTCTCACAGATCTAGCCACAACAGGGTAAACCGAGGGCTCCCTCACCCTGCTGTCTGCACCCAGGGACCAGCGTGCATGTGGTAAGAGGAGCGCACAGTAGGAAGCCACGTGAGGGGCTGCTGAGGGCAGGGAGGCCCAGGCGCCCTCAGCAGCTCCCAGCACAGTTCTGCCTCGGTCTAACGTATCACACAGTAAAACACTGGGGGAAAATGGAAAACCGCACCCACGGAGCTCTAGAGCTCAACCCCTGACTTCAAGGCACGTGGAGCCCCGTGTGGGCGCCGAGGCTCTGCTCCGGCAGGGCCACACCAGCGCCCAGCCACAAGCTGCGCAGAGGACCTGCAGCCAGGCCCAACGAGGCCTTGCAGACGGGTACAGGACGAGCCGCGAGGGAGCCCGTGGCTATCCTGCCAGGCACGTTCTCCTCACAGCCCACTCTGCAAGACACTCCTAGCTGGGTGAAGGCAAGCCCAGCGAGGACACGCTTCAGCAGGGGCAAAACCACGGCACGCACGCCGCGGCGGCACCTGAGCCGGCCGCCACGGCAGCCGGGCGCTGCTAGAGCTGTTTCCTCTCAACTCAAACCTCCGTACGCAGGCTGCTGCGCTGACACTCGGCAGTAAGTGGCTCGGGGCTGCAGCTGGGGCATCTGGCTCCGAAAGGGCCACTGTCACTGCACCAGAGACACAGGCAGAGACCACCTTGAGGAGCGGACCGCCTGGGACAGCAGCAGGGATACACCCTGCCACCCCCAGCTGAGAAGGGCAGGTGGCCCAGAGAGAGGCCGGTCGTCCCCGTCGAGCCACAGGCTGCTGGTCGCCTCCTCGGGCACAGCCTGCGCGCCACCCACTCCCACTTACTTGGCACCTGCTGTGTGGGCTGCTGCCACGCCTGGTAGGTACTGCCCCAGCCCTGGGTCAGGAAAGCGGGAGGGC
Source organism: Capromys pilorides (assembly GCA_004027915.1). Taxonomy (NCBI): domain Eukaryota; kingdom Metazoa; phylum Chordata; class Mammalia; order Rodentia; family Capromyidae; genus Capromys; species Capromys pilorides. The sequence goes on along the minus strand of PVKN010001246.1, from coordinate 51,239 downwards.
CACTGCGGAAGACAGCAGAGTCACTCACACCTGCATGCCCCACGCCCACCAGCCCAGCCCGGAGCCAGCCCTGCCCACTCACCCCCCTCGGCCACCACCTACCTCACAGGGGTGCTGTGTGGGTTTCCGTTCACTTTAGCAGCGAGGTTGGGAAAGCAACCCGAACCCCTCGGAGGAAAGGCGCTGCGAGGAAGGATGGCAAGCAAAGTCCTACTGAGCGTCAGGGGGCCACCCCAATACTCTGGCACCCCACCCCTGCCAGGGAGGGGCTCCCCAGAAGTACAGGACCAGGGGACCCTTGGGGGCTCTGCCCCATCATCACTGAGCATGAGGCATAGTGCCCAGAGCTTGAAGGCAGCTGAGAGCTGAGGAGGAGGCCGGGGTGCAGGGTGTCCGGGCAGCGGGTGCGGCAGACTCACTTTTGGTGGGGGGCGGTGGGCGGCTGGCTGAAGGGGCTTTGTCCGAAGGCTCCGGCGGCACTGAGGCCGGTTCCCTGTGTGGGCACAGAGCGGCTCTCAGCCCTGCACCAGGGGAGCCCGCTCCAGGAGGTCGTGAAGGAGACGCCCCTGCACTCACACTAGCTTCCTTCCACAGTGACTGTGCAGCCAGCGGTGGTGCTGCCCTTGAGGAACCAGTACCATCACACAGCCAGGTCTGGTGCCACCACAACTGCCCTGGCAGTCACCCTGGGGGAGGACCAACCTGCTTGGCTCTCCCGTCAACTTAGGCTGGCCCAGGGCTCTTTTGCCATTCTACGTCCCCACTGAGGTGAGCAGTGGCCCATCTGTCCTCCATCAACACTCCCTTTCTTTATCTGCTTTGAGGCGCCTGAAACTAAAGCCAGAGTCAATGACTGCTGCAGCTGCGGGCAGGACTGGTGGCAGACGATGCCCACTGCTCATCTAACCCTGCACGGGACAGGCTCTGTGGCCCGAGCTGCTGCAGCCCCCGGAACCCTGCCAGAAGCTGGCCTTCCCTGGGCCTCTGACCTGCCCTCTGCCAAGCGGTGGGGCACTCCCTGAGACGCAGGGACAGAAGGCTCGGGGAGGACAGGGACCTTGGACATCCCAAAGAAAGCCCTGCTACGCTAGCCAGCAGGAGAGGGCAGTACGTACGCCGACTTTCTCGTCTATGAGATGCCTGGCCACTTCAATCTGCTGCGGGACGCCCCTGATGGTGAATATCCTCAGGCTGGGGTCGGTGCTGGGCGGGGGGTTCCGCTGCAGCTCCACATGTGCCCCCGACTGCTGGTTGATGCTCTTGATGTTCTCGCCCCCTACAGGCAAGAGACAAGGGTGAGAGAGGGGCACTGGCTGCAAACCCATGAGAGCACCCTACAGGGTTCTAACAAAACCCAAAGGCCACCCTCCAGCAACCGTGCTGCCTGGAGGGAAGCACTGCCCAGAGCCAACAACGTCTGCGGGGCAGGGCGGGGGCCCAGCAGAGCGCTGGAGCGTGGCTGGAGGCAGTGGGTCTTCAGCTCGACAGGCACTGTGCAGCTCTCCCTCTGGTGGTCATAGGGCCTGTGGCCCGCTTGGACACTGCATACCACCCTGTCCTTTGGCAGGTCCTTGCTGCCTCTAGGGGCTAGGGAACAGACAGGATACAGCGGGGCTAAAGAAATCGTAGTCCAACTCTTTCAAAAACCTGTGGGACTCCCAGTCTCTTAATGAAATTTGTGTAACAAAAGCTCCAGCGGGTAACAATGGTCTGATTCTTCTTTTGAGATTTCACAGAACTTGGATCTGCTCCTGGGTGGGAGGTCGGGCACAGCCAGCACACACTCAAAGCTAGAGCAGAGTTTCTGCAAAGTTGGCTAAGTGTGGAAAGCCTGGTACAGGGAATCAAAGAGCAACAAATAATGGACAACGAAGGGGTGTTAGTGTCACCCCTGCCCACCCTCGGTCAAAACAACCTGAGGTGACATGGGTCGCTTTCCCTAAGGCTCCTGGGCCCTGTGCGCACCCTTGTCTTGCTTCTAGTTGCGTTTTAGTGAGGGAAGGCGGAGGGCAGGAAAGAGTTTCATTCTGAGAGGGCACACGGATGCCACAGGGGTCCAGAGGAGGAAGTGGAGGCTGGGTCTGGCGGCACACAGCCGGGAGGAGCACCAGTCACCATTAGCTTAGGTGCATGGCGTTAGTTTAGGACCATTTTAAATTTGAAGGCCAACAAACGCCTCTCTCCCCCAAACAAAAACAAAAACCACTCCACCAAGGTCCTGTGCTTCCGCTTTTCTAACCAGTTGGAATTTCTTGTCCTCTGGTTTGGGGCCTTCTGGGGCCGGGCCAGCCAACAGGTCCTCCAGGGGCGCAAGGAAGGACACAGAACAGAGGCTAGGCCATCTCTGTGGCTCTCAGATCCTGCCCAGCGTGTCTCCTTGCAGGCTGCTACAGGCGCAGAGCTGGGCTGGGCTTGCCTGTGATCCGGGGCCCAGATGGCCTTGCCTAGCCCGGCCTGCGGGCCTCCAGAGCATGCTAATAACTGGAGGAGGAGCCGCCAAGCTGCTTGGGGCCGGAAGGAGCTAATCTAAGTTCATCTTCGTTCAAAATGCGGTCACCAGCCTGGCACACGGTGCCCATCTATTGCCTCATTCAGCAGCTTGCTCCATTCTTCCAGCTGATGGGGGTCAGAAGCGACCCACCAGTGGCCCCCGGCTGGACGTGAAATTGTAAAGCAATTAATCAACGCTGCTAAAAGGCCCGGCTGACAAGAGCAGGGCTGGCCATGCTATCTGTCAATGTTGTTGTGTTTATCATGGAAATCCAGCAGGGGCCCAGGGAGGCGCGCGTCTGTCCAAGGGCCGGAGCCCGGGAAGGCGCCTGGCTGCTCCGGCTCCCTCTCCCTCATCCACATGCTTTCCTTTGAAAGGAAACAAGGCACAGCGGCCTGAGGGGGTGACAAGAAAGACTTTCCGTGGCCAGCACAGCTCCTGATGGACTTCCCACAGTGGCTACTACTCAAGGGAGCACTCGTAAACACTTGGGCAGGTGCTACTCCACTCTGTGCCTCCATCCTCAGGGTCTGCCTGTGTGGTTCTGTGGCAGGGGACATCCACGTGCAGGCGCGGGCTGTTTTGTGGCCACAAGGGCTCCGTGATGGGAGAGAGTCACAACGGCTCTCAGAAGGCCACAGGGCCAGGTTCTGGTCAGCCACCCACAGGTGCCCACCGACTTCATCTCCCGGCAGCAGTGTGGGTCTGGGTGGCAAACACAACACGCATCGCAGCACTTGAGCAGCAGCCGCAGTGCTGGAAATCAACGCCCGCGCTGCTCCCGCGTGGAGCGGCTTGATCTGAGGGATGAGGTCTGCAGACGCAGGCATGAACGAGCAGGCCACGCTCGGTCCTTGAGCCGAGGGTGCGCCACCCGCCCCGCTCCTGAGGCCTGCCGCGGTCCCACCCGCTAGAGCGCAACCATCCTGACACAGCTGAGAGTATTTGGGGATGGAAGGCAGCTGAGAAACTCTAAGGAAAAGGCAGTGTTTACTCCTCCGTACGCTGTCGAGTGGACAATGAAGGAGTACAGAGCCCAACCCGGGCGCAAGCCCTGCTGCAGCCAGGCCCCACTGCACTGGGCTCCTCGTGAGGCCTCGAGCTCTGCCTTCTCCCAAGCAGCAATCACCTGGTGTCCTCTGCACATCCCTCCATGGGGTCTGTTCCCCATGATCATGGTGTCCAGGCTGCAAAGTCCACCAGGATGGCCCATGTGAGGAAAGCCCAAGCACTCAATCCAACAAGTGACCCCTTTGCCAGCAGGTGCCCTGCCCCAAGAGTGCAGCTGAGCGTGACTCCCTGAGATGTGTTTGTCACCAGCTGGGCACCCATGCAGGACCACAGGTCTGTTCACAAACACCTGCCCTAGTGTGATGGGCCTGTGCCAGGCAGGGTTCCTACAGCAGGCAGCCCGTGCCACAGACCCTACGTCTGCGGCCCTGCGTGCTCTGTGGTGAGGCAGGAGGGAGACAGACTCCCCACACTCCCGCGCACTCACCTTTGCCTATGACGAGGCCGCACTTATCCGCTGGCACGGTGTACGTTATCTCCTGGACACCACCAGGGGCACCCACACTCCAGTCACCCCGGCCGCGGCCTCTTCCTCTGGCTACTGCCAGGCCTCCAAAACCATCTCTTTCCTGAGAAGAACACAGGTTCATGGTGTAATCAGCGTCACCTGCCAGACCCTAGCACCATCAGGACTAGCCTATGTCCCAGGTGTACAGGGGACACTGGGACTGTAGAACAGCACAAGTCACCTCGGCACCTGAGCCCAGTGGTCTTAGAGCATTAATCACAGCACCGGACCTAGAGGTATGAAGACGTGGGTGCTTTCCTCCAAGCTGGAGCTGCTTTGTCCCATGTATGAAGCCAGATGCCAAAGAGCTTGGGCACCTGGAGTGGGCAGGAGGTGCAACGTGGGAAATGCAGTCGAAGTGGTGTCCTAGGCAAGGCGCCTTGCACGCCAACCGGCATGTGGACAAAATGATCTAAGAAAAGGAGGTTGTCCCGCCCTGGGAAGGAGCAGAAACGTGCTCAGAAGAGACTGCTCAGGGTGGCTGCAGAGGCAAGGACCACGGGCCTGCCACCCGCCCAGGGGCTGGGCTGGGAGCACAGCCTTGCTCCCAGACTCCCGGGGGAGACCCTCTCAGTGCGCAGCAAGCCCTGTTCCGGACACAGCTGCTACGTCACTCCGGAGCTGCGGGACCTAGGACCTGCCAAGCACAGAGGCCAAATCTGGCCATTCTGCAGGCTCCTTCATGCTAAGAGAAGGCCAAGCACTGCTCAACACGTGAAGACATTCTGGCAAAGCCGCTTATGCCGGTGACACGTGAACTGAGCCAGAGCCAAAGGCAGCAGAGAGCAGAGACGATGGGAGCACTTGTCCCCTGCACGCTGCTTTCATGCAAGGCAACTGACAAGGAAATAAGGTAATCTGGGGAATTTACATTAAAACACGTGCACTCTGCACTCCCCGTTGCACCCCTGTTCAGAGCAGCCAGTGGCCATTTCAGAAACATCCCACCCAGGCGCTGATGCCTGGCTCTCTGGTCACAGCCCTGCTTCTCCCCTGAACACCCTTCTGCAGCTCTGAGTGGGTCCATCCACCCATAGCTCAACAAACAGGGGAGGCTCACGGGGGCCATCCAGCCACACCTTCTGGAGAAGACTGCAGCTGGCCATGAGGCCTGTCCCCCGGTCTCAGGCCTACGGCAGCGCGAGGGCTCCACTCTAACCAGCCGCTTTGCTTTGCTTCTACCTGCTCTCAAAACCAGTTTCCTCAGCCAGCCCTGCACTGGAGGATGTGCCCATCAGCACAGGTCATAGTGGGGCAGGTGTGGCATTCCAGACAAAGCCTGGCACCAGGTGCCTAGGACACAGCCAGACTGTGGAAGGTCTCAGAACCCTTTTGGAAACCAGAGGACATGTCACTTAAAATGGTTAGAGAGCTGGAAACAGGAAACAGGCGGACACAGAAAAGTCTCTGGTCTCCATTAAGGATGGGGGGAGTGCCTGCCCCTGGGGTATCCTGCTGGGCTGCAGGTGACAGGCAGGCTACAGAGCGGGGGACCCACCTGCGCTGTGAGGATCAGCTCGTTGATGACATGGGCTGCGTGCTGACATCGGTCTGGAGGGCCCATGACCTGCGCCGCTCTTTCTGGACTGACCCCATCATCTGCAGAGCCAAATGAAATGGGATTAAGGACACTCCGAAGCAGGATACCAGGGTAGGCGGGCTCAGTCGATGTGCTGACCAGTGCCACGTGGGCAGTGAGACGGCCGCCAGCCCCAGGGCTTAGGGCACGGTGCTGTGGCGAACGGGAGGTGGGTGACTACTTTGTGTTGCCTATTTCAGGTCAATATTCCATTCATATACAAGCACACATACAACTACTTTAAAAAGATATCGAGGGGGGACACCCACTTGGGATGCCCCCTTCCTGTTCCTCTCTCGGACAGGAGCTTTTTTTCCCCTCAATAAATATGTTCTACTCATTAAAAAAAAAAAAGATATCAAAAGAAAAAGCAGGGCCAGTGAGTTAGCTCAGTGGACTAAGTGCCTGCTTAGGGATGCACAGGGACCGGGTTGGATCCCTGGTACCACATACTGTGCTGGCCCCACCCCTGGGTGCACTGAGCAGGCCACAGAGTCCAGGCATGGTGGAGCACACCTGTAATCCCAGTGCTGGGGAGGCTGAGACAGGAGGATCACTACAGGTAATGAGACACCGTACATTAAAAAGAAAAGGAAAGGAAGAAAAACAAAAACCTCAAAGAAATAGAAAGGCCAGGATAAACTGAATGGAATTAAGACAACAACATCAAAAAACATCTCATTACTATACAACGTCTATCTGTATAGAGAAACTAAGAAAACATATACATCATACAACGTTGCAGGAAATTTTTACCACAGAAGTAAATTTATAAATTTAAAGAAAAAAATTCACCTGCCTGGCAAGTGTAAGGTCCTGAGTTTGATCCTTGGTTTGAAAAAAATTATACATATACAAGACAGTTATTCTTACTTTCTTCTAGTTCACTGGAAAAGTTTACGCTTCTATTGTTTGATATAATTTTCACATCTACATGTTGTAATCTGAGCAACTACTTTGAAGATAACAATTCACAATGTATTATCCATTATAACTCTATTATCTTTTGAAATTTTCCTTTTTCTTGTTTTGGTCTTTTTGAGACAGGGTCTCACCACGCAGTTCACGCAGGCTTTGAGCTCACGTTATAGCCCAGGCTGGTCTTGAACTTACAATAATCCTCCTGCCTCAGCCTACTGAGTGCTGGGATCACAGGTGTGAGCCGCCTCATCCAGCTTGTTTTGAAATTTATCACTGTTTTTATTGTTTTTCTCTTAAAAAAATAAATACATAAAATTTAAAGAGCTGGGCTCTGTGGCATTTGACTGTAATCCTAGCACCTAGGTGACTGAGGCAGGAGGATCCTGAGCCTGAGCTCAGCCTGGGTAACTTGGCAAGAGCCTGTCTAAAAGGGGAAAGAAATTGAAAAAGGGGCAGCGGTGAGGGGTGGGACAGCTCAGTGTGCAAGTCCTGGGTTCAATTCGTAGTAACACAAACCAATTCTTCCCAAAATAAGGATCTTATTTTATTTATTTATCTTGCAGCACCAGGAATCAAGTTCAGAGCCTCGTGCTTGCCGGGCAGGCACGTGTGCTGCTGAGCTCCCCCGGCCCACTGTCCACCCCGCCATCCTTTATAATTATAATTAATCTCCATATAAAATTAAGCTAATAGACAATGTTCTTTAAAAAAAATCTCTACTTAGTAAAACTAGGAACTGGAAGTACCATGCTCTCAAGGAGAGGAAAAAAAGAGAAAGCCCTCAGGGTGGAGTGTGGCGGTGCGCCGGTTCAGAACCTAATCCTGCTCACAGCTCTGGCACCAACCTGGTTTGAACTGAATCCTCACGCCAGCATCACTCTGGATCTTCTTGATCATTTCTCCGTTTCTTCCTATTACGATCCCAACCGCAAACCTGGGCACAGATACCTGAGTACAGAGAAACAAAACCTCCTCAGGGCTCTTCACTCTGTTTTTCAAAGGACATTTAAAAAAAAAAAAAAAAAAAATTTGGCTTTGATGACAGTACCACCCTAGGAGCCATATAATAAGGATTTCTTTACGGAACAATACCGGCAACCACTGCATGCTTGCCAGTGAAGCGCTCCTCCAGGAAGTCTAGGGTGGATCGAGGTTTCAGCAGCTACCCCACACGCACGCACCGGCCCGCCGCCGGTCGTCCACACTGCTCCTCCCCTCCACACTGTGGTGCCGGGCAGAGCGCAGCAGCGCACAGGGCTCGCGTGGGGCGCCAAGCACACCCGCACCCTGCCTGGCCTTACATCCCCTCTGTGGTGCTGCAGAGCCAGTGCTCTCTACAGGCTCTGGCCTCCTAGCAGTCCCTCCCCTCCCAGCCCTGTCCGCCCCTGCCTGGTCCTGAACTGTCTCTGCAGCTGGCTGACCGCTCCCGGTCCCGTCCCCAAGGTCTGCTGCACTGTGCGTGTACCCAACGCAGGATACCTCACCCATGAAACGGGCTTTCTGGGCTAGCATAGTGGCAGCACATCACTGCAAAAAGCTTGACTTCGGTCTTTACCTGGGCAGCAGGCTGACACTCACAGCTCAACCCCAAGTCAGGGGAAGTGAGCCTACGTCCTTCGACGCAGCGGTCTGTCCTCACGGCCCAGGCAGGAGGCACAAGCCCAGCTCGCTAACCTACTCAGCCATGGTGCTGACCCGAGGGCAGGACCAGCAGCTGCACCTGGACCTGCACGTACCTCTATACTGCCTCCTCCCAGCCGGGAGCCGAAGTCACCACGCACACCTCGAAAGTCAGCCTGGTCTTTTTCTCGGATGATCTCTAGTACCATTTCTCTTGCTTGCTGTGTAAATACAAACACAAGGCATTACAGAGAACGGACTGTACCGGGCGAAACACTCCAATCCAACCCTTCTAATGTGTGCTTAAGGACTCAGAGGGTGCTCAGCTGAGGGAGAACGCAGCACAGGGCATCGGGATGAGGGCAGGTGGCTGAGAGGGCTGCAGATGTCTGCCTTAAACGACGACGAGCTCTTCAGGCTGCCCAGAGGCCCACATAATGAGGGCCTAACTCTTAAGCCACATCCAGTCAGCATAACTGTGTGTGGTGCAAACAGGTGACATTCCTTTCCAGTGGGAGAGGTGGCACAGGTGATAAAGAAAACCTGAAGAGGGTCTTCACAGAGGCCTGCTGGAGGGCACGACTGGCTAGGGATGGAAAGCAGGGTGGCAATGTTGGCAAGGCGGCTCCCCTGACCTGGCCTCTCCCGCTAACAGGGCTGCCCGGGCACAGGGGTCTGGAGCCAGGCCTGCAGGAGCCGAGACCAAGTCGGGCTGCAGGGAAAGCCCAACCAACTGACCGCAAGCAGCAATGAGAGCCTAAGGACTCTGGAGAAACCGCCGCACCAGCCGGACGTGAGCTGACGCCATGGAATCACTGCTAAGGTTCTTAGGCCTGGTTCTTAGGGGTTGGGGAGAAATGTCACAGTATCTGCTTGTAATAAACGGTAGAGAGAAAGCACACTCTCTCAGCAAGACAACAGCTGTGCACTGCCCTGTCTTCTACTTCAATGGATATGTTAAGTGTTTCACAAAAGCTGGGGAGAGAAAACTAATTTAACCTGAATAGAGAGAACTATATCTGCCAAATAAAAGTGAGGATACAGGTTTAAAATTTTAAAAACACTGAAATCCTTAGGCTATCATGATTTTCTGCAGTTACACATGTCAATTGGACATTCTTTGCATGGGCATTTTCCCTGTAAGACACAGCCCGAGGCTGCTCTAGAGATGGGCGCTGGGTGGGCGACAGACACTGGGCACAAAGGGCCACCCAGGGCCAGTACAGCCCATGCCTCCAGAGGGGCTCAAAGGCCTAACAGTAGCTGGGACCCACGAGTTGCAATGGGTAAGTGCTGACTAAACTTACCCAAGTGCAGTCTGATTGTTTCAAAATTTTAACATCCTGAGGATCAAACCCAGAGCCTTCACTGCATCGCTAGCCCTTTTATTAAATTCTGATGCAGGGTGTTGCTAGTTCCCCAGGCGGGACAGGAACTTGTGACCCTGCTGCCTCAGCCCCCAGAACACTGGGTGTGCGCCACCCATGTGCAGTGCTCCATTGTAATTTTCTATCCGCTCCGTTTATATGTAAAGAAGTTGTGGAAGACCCAGGCCTACCGGAAGGAGGAGCCACATCACTAAACCCAGGCCAGCCCCTGCCTTGCCGGCAGCCTGCAGTTCCATGCTCACACGTGGATCATGACCAGCTCAGCTGACTGGGAAGGCTAAGAAGCCCAGAGCTCCTGAAGAGACCCAGTGGTGGATGGCAGCTGAGCTTCGCTGGTGGAGCTAAGCTAACACAGCCAGGGGGAGCATACACACATAACTCAGGACAGTTCTGCCATGCCCGCGGCCCACTCGTATTCCTGGATGGCAAGGGGAGGTGGATGAGAGAAGGGCAAGGGCCTAGTGCTCCCAGGCAGCGTGCTGCCATCCCTGGGGTTCAGGCCGAGAATCCCTGCACGAGGCCACATATGTGCTCCTGTGGCTCTGGTACCTGTGCTCATTGTCAACTGCAGCTGACAGGCCATAAGGGGCCGAGGAGACAGGATGAGAAACAGAAGGCAGCAGCTGAGCAGCAGGCCTGAAGCCACGCTTGACCGGCGCTGGCCACCACAGCCTGCAGCACCAAAGCATACTTCCTGGCTGGCTCTGCTCCGTCCCAGAGGACCGCTTCCTCCTCAGGCTGTGAATGAGCATGGGACACACAGCCAGAGGAGCCAGGGACTGAGCCCTTCTCCCATCCGCGTGCTTTTGATGGCCGCCCGGAGCCAGGAGTGCCACACCGTGCTCTTCCATCACATGCTGGCTCAGGAAAGCGGCTTAACCCACCCAGGAGCACGTGTATCCCATCAGATGAAAGCCCGGTCTCATCCCTACCTGCACTTTAAAGGTGTCTCCCGTGATGCGGAGGGGCTTGTCTGTGCCTGTGGGCAGCGGGCCATCCTGGATCATGACCATCTTCACTCCCGTGCGCTCCTGTTGGGACCAGCATAGCCCTCACTGTCAGACACAGGACGGCTGGGCCTCGTCCACCCCGAGCCCAGGCCCCCATCCGCCCATCCGCTGTGGCCGTCTGCCCTACCTGCGGACTGCTTCTGGGAATGGGTGAGACGCATACAGCAATTTCTCAGAATGACTCCCTTTCTCTCTCCAGTGCCCAGGATACCTGAGCGCCAGGGAGCTCTTTCCATTCTACACAATGCTAAGTGTTTTGCCAAGCAGGACCGTGTGAGGATGGGATGGCCTGGTGCCACACCACACTCCAGCGGGCCAGGGTCCTCAAGAGGGCTGCCCGGGCCAGGGCTCACCGGCAGTGGGCTGAAATCATGTGGAGACCCCAGGCCGTAAGCTCTGGTATTCCAAGGAGGCCAAGGCAGGGCTTCAAGAGGGTGAACCACGGTGAGCCTCTCCCCTCACCTGCGGCCGCAATGCCCCAAAGCAATGGAAGCAAGGTACGTTCCCAACTACAGCAGCAGCATCACAGACAACTCGCAGAAGCCTGGTCCTGGCCTTTCTCTCACTAAGGATGGCCACTCCATGTGGCTGTGAAGAGGACACATCTGACTACACTTCCCCAAGCCAAACCCTGCTGAAGTCATTAAACTCAGACACGTGTCTGGGCCCTGGCTTCGAGATGAGGCACTCTGGAGCCACAGCAGCTCTGCTCAGCAACAGACTCACAGGAAAACTGAACTACGGGTGTCACTTCCGCTTTGCCATCAGAGGCAGGGCCCCTCTGCTAGACACCAGGAGCAAAAACATGACCAGCAAGGGGCATGGCAGGCCACGCCAGGCCAGGCTCCCTACTCTGACATCGTCCTATGCAGGAGATGGAGACGGAGATGCTGTCCTCTGGGGTGAAGCAAGCCCAGCAGACTCGATGCTAAAAGCTCAGGGACCCCAAGCAGGACAGAGGGCGCCCATGGGCAGCCCGGCCACACTGCTCCGGGCTGTGAGGAGTTCACATACCTGCAGCTGCTTGATTGTTTCTCCTCCTTTGCCGATGACCAGGCCCACCTTCGATGCAGGGATCAGTATCTCTTGGATGGTGCTATTGCCATCTATGTCATTGTGAAAGCCAGGGCCGTTCCGACAGCGCTCGACAATCTGCCCCAGGAGTCGTTTGGCTTGTCTTTGGGAGGAGAAGAACCACAGAAGAATCAGCATTAAATGCTCCAGGTGCACAGGAAGGGCGCGTGCAAGGCGCCACGGCAGCCCTCCATCCAGCTCCAGCTCCTGCCCCCAGCCACCCGGGAGGTGGCTCTGCCATCCGCCGCACTACCCGGCTGGAACTCAGAAGCAACACACGCAGACACCACCACTCAACAGGAAACAGGAGCCTCGCTGAGAAGGACCTGAGCCTGCCCTGCCCTGCCCTGCCCTGCCCTGCCCTGCCCTGCCCTGCCCGGGTCTCCACCGCCTTGGCTGCCCCTACGGGAAGCCACCTGCTCTGGTGACAGGGCATCCGCTCACTTCTTCACACAGCTCTCTCCCCACCCGGCTGCTAACACTGAGTCAGCGCTCACCACACGCTTGTTTAGAAAGGGCAGGAAAGAGAGCAGTGAGAGCCAGAAAGGAAGAGCGAGGGTTAGTCGGCCCTGTCGGAATCCCCGACCCCAAGTGTCTTCTCCACAACGGACACACTGCTGTGACTTCCAAATTGGAGCCACGAGTCACCATGTGGCCACAGGAGGCGAGCCTTGATGGCACACACTCACTGGTGGCTGTCCTGCACAGCCCCGAGGGAACATGAGCCTCCCACGCCAGGCTACTGGAGATGTGCCCTGCGTCAGGAAGGAGGCCACCCAGTGGTGATGGCGTGGCCCGGCCCACCAATGTCCTCTTGTCGGGCCAGTTTCTTCCCGTTTCTGCACCAGAATCTTTCCTGGCTGTTACTTGCAGAATTTACCCTTCAAATCACCAAATGCTGTATAGGTTTTGATTTCTTTGGTAGAGAAAGACTCGGTCCCTCACCAGGCCGATGTCTGCTCCCCCCAAGTGATAATCCCATGGCCTAGACTCCCTGAGCCAGGGAAGCATGAATGTTAGCAGAGTTGGGAGAGAGGAGGAGAGACAGGAAATAGCTGTTGCCTTGCAGTCTTCGTCCGCAGAATCACTCTGCGTTATCTTCTCGGTTACAGCGGTTTTTTAATATTTTGCTGGTGCACTAGATTAACCTGTGCTGGAAGAAAAAACGCCTCATCTCCAGCAAACCCATCCAGTTTGCCCTCTAACGCACACCTGCTAGCAGTATTTATTCTGGTTCACCACTTGCAATGCTGCAGCAGAACAAGAGAATTTAAGCTCATCTAGATTCCCCAAGAGATGGAAACAATAAAACAACGATACCTAGTGAGCCAGACATAATCTTAGCACCCCGTCCCCATATGCAGCGCCACTCGGTAGATTGGAGAAGAAAAGTAAGGTGATTAGCGTCAGCACAGCCCTGCCCCGCGAGGGCCTGGGGTGAGGAGCCTGCATCTGGCACGAGGCTCTGAGCAGGCGGCACCCAGACAGAAAAGTGATGCCCGTCTTGTGGCTGGCGCACAGGCTCGAAGTCAAGGGTCCTCCGGCTGCTCCATACAGCTGAGTGTGACAAAGCCTACAGGCAGCGGATGTGCTGGGTTCGCTAATGTCGGCAGGGTGGAGGGGGCCGGCCCCCATGAACACTTGGGCCAGGACTGCAGTTGCAAGCACAGGCCCTCTAATTCAGACCTGCTCAGGAGGTGCTAACAGAAGGAGGAAGTTGATAAGCACCCCCAGGTGCGCTGATGTCTGTGTCCGAGGGGACCCTGCCTCACTTGCAAAGGAGATGTTAGGACAGCTGTGAAGTGCTCTGTAGGGTGAGGGGAAGAGGTGACATCTTGGGACGGTAACAGAAAAGCTCCCCTGGTATGGTGACCTCTCAGTCTTCCTATGGGAGCATCTGCAGGGTGGCCAGGCTGCAGCACAGACTGACAGTGTTCCGTATCAATTCTGCCCTTCCATTTCTCCCCACTTGGGGAAGGAGGAAGAAGAGTGAAAGGAAAAAGTAAATAAAATAAACTTACTCAATACTTTCTGGGGTTCCGGTAAGTACACAGGGCCTCTCTGGAATCCCAGAACTCTCTATAAGAAGAATCAAGAAGATGAGGTGTGTTGGTGGGCACCAGGCATCGGGTGCCTCTGCCTGGGTGCAGACTGGCTCTCTGGGGCTGCTTCCTACACCAGCCCCACAGACACCCAGCCCCCCAAAAAGACAGTTCACTTCACTTGGGGACAGAACACGAGCTGTTCTCAGAGGAGAAACAAGTCCCACGGGAGAGTCAGGAGGACGCAGCAGAGAGTTGTGAACGGATCCTGAGCACCAGCCCAGCTCCGGCACCACCCGCAAGCCACCGGCCTGCTGCCCGGCCGTGCTAGCCCTTGGCCTCTCCGCCTGCAGAGCAGCTTAACGGTCACGTGTCTGCAGACAGCTCTGAGACACACCGGAGGGGAGTGTGAGGTAAGCGCGTCAGGACTGCTCCACACGTTACTGCCTGCCTGTCCAGGGGGCCAGCGACACTGACGGGGCACAGGGCTGGCTTTCCAACACCACAGCGTGATGGCTTGAAAAAAAATCTTTCCTCACAAAAGAGAAATACCTAATAGCACTCTGATGAGTATTTTTTATAAAATGGCAAACATCTCTTTAACCAAATATCCCCAGGCCTTTTTCTTCCCACTGGAAAAAGGTCAAATTCAAATGAGAGGATAAAAGTACAGATAAAACCTGCTCTTTAATCTGTTTTTCTCCGCATCACGCCACCCAAGCCGGCCCTGCTGGGAATGTGTCTGGCCCATGTTTATTTGGCCAGAACCCCCAGCTGTCCTCTTTCCACAAGGGGTGGGGTGGTCCCATCCAGAGGGGCCAGTGTGTAGTCTCCAGCAGTGACCCCAAAGCCATGGGACTTCTGAGGCCCCACTGTGCCCAGGATAACATTCTGGTGCAGAAAACACAGGTCCTAGGCAGCGCCCCGTCATGGCGCCCTCTGCGCAGCCGTCTGAGTGGCCTGTGCCCAGCGCTCCTGCAGGAGTCCAGCTCCACAAGCGCAAGCCGACAGCAGCCACACATCCTCACCAAGCCCCAGACTTCTAAGCAACAGGCAACAGTACTGAAGCTAGAAACATTTGCAAAATACTCATTTCTACTGAACTGAGATCTATGAAAAAGAAATCTTACCTGAAGCAATTTGAATTTTGCAACCAGATTCTGCTTGAATTCGTGAAATCTGCTCACCTCCCCTGCCAATAACTGAAACAAATTGGACAAGGTCAGAACACAGCTCTGGCTGACATCTAACCGTGCACACGTGGCTCACAGCTCACAACAAGCCATGCTGGTCTCCAGGAGCCCGCGCGCACTCTCATGGGCACCATGGCAGCAGAAAGCACATGTGGAACACAGCAGACAGACACGGAGGACGCTCAAGGAAGGGAAGGGGTGCACGCCCTGCCCCAGCTTGGGGCCCTACCCCAGCTTGGGGCTCTCCCACAGCCCGAGGCCCACAGCACTCAGGGCTGTACAAACATATGCAAGATGGCTCACACAAAGATCCAAGCCAACAGCATGGACAGAAAGGCAGGAAAAAGAGGATGAGGTAGATACTTACTAAACCCAACCATTTTATCAGGCACTTTGAATTCTTCTGTTATGACTGCCCTGAAAACAAAAACATTTTGGAAATATTATAGAATAAAAATTTCTGCTGCTATTTTAGATCACCCATTTCCTACCCTGGCAATGCTGTCTGACATCCAACGTGCAGGGCCAGCTGACCACTACACTGAAGCCTCTAGAGGCCAGGTAGGGAGCCCTGGGCAGCTGCCCCAGAACGGATCCAGCCTCCACCTTCTCCTAGTAGAGGAAGGAATCTCCAAGTTTTTTGAAATTGCCAATTCCTCTAGGACCTGCCTTTGCCACACACAACTGCCCTCGGCTGCCCCTCGCTATGTCCTCTTGGCTCCCAGGCCACCAACCCCTGGACCTTAAGGGTCCTCTGGAGTCCATGAAGGTATTCAGACTTCTATCACAGAGTCCTTTCCAGAGGAAGGAGCAGTCTCCTCCACCTGTCTCCCAGCCTTGTGGTCGCCTCCTGGCATCCCTGCATTATCTGCGTCTTTCAGGTGAGGTGCTCTGGGTGGAGCCAGCAGCCCCCAGGGGCCGCCTTGGTGCCGAGCAGATGGGGCGATCGTTCCCACTCCGGGAGGGAGCCGTTCATTATGTGGCTTCCCTTTTTTTTTAACTACTGCATTGGTTTTTTCAAGCAAACCTTCAAATTTGCCACATCGTGTATTGTGGACAATATCCAATTTGCCCAACACCCTAGAAAGCAATTAAATCTAAACATTTACCTAGGAAGGAAGCTAAATTCAGGTAGTTTTTTTTTTTTTTTTTTTTTAAGGCAAGCATTTTTAAACATCTCTCACACAGCTGGGTTTTTCCCATCATGAGGAGGATCGAATAAAATGGACATTCTTCGGGAAAGTGCAGCATTTAGAAGGCAATAGCATAAACAGCACTTGCCACACTGTCACTGCAATGAGAGCAAACAGTCTCCTCCAGCTGCAGTTTACAAGCCCAGCCCGCACACACGTGTCCCATCCCTTGCGGGGAGCGTGGACGCATCACCCCAGTGCAGCCAGTGCCTGGCTTCCTACTCAGCCTCGCAGGCCTCACGACGCATGGTGCATGCCGGGGGCTGTCAGCCTGTGCACCTCAGCTGCCCTGCTGGATGACAGCAGCCCAGACATGGAGCCACTGGCCGGCTGCTGCTCTGTGTGCCACACAAGCCATCTCCTCTCAGAGGACAGTACTTGGGGAGTGGCTAGAGGTCTTTAAGGACCTGCGTCGGGCAGTGTCACAGCTGGGCAGTTCCTGAACCCCTGGGAACCTTAATGGGCTCTCTGGGGAAGAAACATCCCAAGATGACTGCTTTGGGCTTCCTGGGAGAACAGGCCCTTTGCAAAAGGCGAGGCTGAGACCCATCTAATGCACCAAGCATAATCATTTGGCACCATTTCAGTCTTTTTTATTTTGGTGAGAGGGCCTACAGGGTGCTCAGGGGTCTTGCTACTAGACTGGACTCATATACAACCTCCCAAGAGCTGGGATTACAGGCGCAGGCCACCACACCCAGTCTCAACTGCCTTCTCAGGCATGGCAGGCCCGGGGATGGAACCACCCTGCTACCCCCCACCCCTGCACCTGCTTGCAGGTGCTTTAAGCTGCCATTTGTCCGCCCCCTCACCATAATCATTTGGGAAAATGACATCCTACTATGGCATAAGTGGAAATCCAGGGCTTGATAGGAACACAGCATTATTTAAATTATTTTAATTAAAAAAATAGAAGGCTAGGGATATAGCTCCGTAGTTAGAGGACTTGTCTAGCATGCACAAGGCCCTGAGTTTAATCCTCAGTACCACCAAAAGAAAAAAAAAAAAGGAAAACTATTAAGGGGCTGGGGAGATAGTTCCATAGCCCAAGTGCCTGCCTGACAAGTGCAAGGCTGTGAGTTCGAACCCCAGTCCTGCCAAAAATAAAAAAAAAGGGAACAAGAGAATCTGACACAATTATTTTCGTTAACCAATTCTGTCTATTAAAACTCCAAAATTCAGGCAGATTGCAGAGGATAGAGCTGAGATGTGGGTAGTGAAGGTTAAGGAGACCTTCCAGCAAAGAAACTGGCACCGTGTTCTTCCCCTTTAAGGGGGACACTGACAATGAACAGCTTATTTTACAGCCTGGCTTTTTTAAAGCTCAGCTGTCTTTACTTGGCAGTTAATGGAAGGCTACGAGGGGAGATAGAGAGAGAGAGACGCAGACACCTGGCTGAAGCTCCGCCAAGTCCCTACTGCCATGGCAGGTTGGCACCCTGGCATCTGTAGCACCAAGAATGTCCTCTGTGATGCCAAGGCCTCCCACTCTTGAGTGAAGACATTAAAAGTTTGGAGACACAGACAAAACCCTAAAACCAGATGGCCAATTTCACATTCTCTCCTTTAAAAATAAATGTACGTCGTGAGGTGAAAGAGCAGCTCCAGGGCTCTGAGCGCCACGCAGCTGCTGACAGCAGGGGCCAGTCTCTAGGGCGACCACTTTGGTGCGGGCTTGCGCTGTCTGGACAGGGCTACAGGAAACTCCCAGTCTTAAAGAAATGGAGCCCAGGGCTTCTTGCACTCCCAACCTCTGACTTTCTAACACTCTAGTACAGATGGTGGATCAATAAACAATTAGAAATGATCAATAAATAATAAAACATAACCCACTGCTTACCTTTGATGTACCAAGGCCCCTAACTGGTTACCTACTGTGGCAAAGAGAAAGAGAAAAGAAAAATCAAAGCATTAGCACGGATAAACTAACTTCATCCTTACACGAGTTCTTACCATTTCAGCGGGGAAAAAGGAAGGCAGAAAGCAAGCAAACAGTAATTTAGACTCAGGGGCTGAAATGAATGCGTTACATGATATGAAACAGGAGGGGACATCTTGATCAGCACTGTCTCTAACCTAGTGTCCAGCTGAACACAGGATAAGAAATTGATCTGTGTGTCCACATGCTGAGAGGCCTGGGAGAAAATCCTGCCTCCCCAAATCCCTCTAACTTCTTACCTCCCTCCTGCTTGGGATCCCAACTCAATGTAAAGCCCAGGAGAGGGCTCCTTCTCTCTCTTTTAAAAACAAATGAGAAGATTTAACCTCCTCAGAAGCATTGTTAAAGACTGCTCAGTGGCAGCTGTAGTCACTAAGAACAGGCACATATGCTCCTGGTGGCCCCCGCCTCCAGGCCTCCTCCCCGGCCAGGCCCACCACAGCCATCCGCACGCCATGGCCGGCCGTTAAGAACTCGCAGCCGCCTCTCAAGCCCATTTCACAGAGACAACAGTGCCAAGCAGCCTCTCATTATTAAAACCGATTCTGTAATCACATTCCCACAAAACCACTTTAGCTACGCTTTTTGTTCCAGTTTCTCTTCTTTCAGCTATTGATGAGTGTCTCCTTCACTAGCCATCAGCAAAACTGATTCTGTGGCATTTCTCTTTTGAAAACTGCAGAGCAGGAAATACAGTCAGCAGACAATAAACAAGCACAAACCCCAAACATACGGCACAGAACTGAATGTACCTTCCAAGAGGCTAACACAGATGTTCAAATATGCACCTTAGGAGAACGTTACTAAGAGCCAGCTAATGGAAAGGAGGACAGGGTCCACGACATCGACTTCAGGACCCAGAGTACAGAGGCTTGACATAGGAAACACACAACTGCTGCTCTCCTTCCTGTTCAAATGCAATCCTGACGTTCAGTCTGGACAGTAGCTGGTCAGACACAAAGGAAAAGAAAGCAGACTGTGACTTTTTTTTGGTGGACCGGGGATTGAACTCAGGTTCTTGCACTTGTGAGGCAAGCACTTATTCTACTGAGCTATCACCCCAGCTCCCCAGATTGTGACACTTTTAAAGAAGGAAACACATGTAGAAACAATGCTAGCAAAAAGTCAGCGAAGCTACTGAGCTTACTGAAATTATATCGGGAACATCTTCCGGATCAATAGCAAGATAATGCCCTGCAGCCAAAATATTGACACTATGCACTGTTGATCTGCTTATCTCAGGGATAAAGAGCACTGTTTTCTAACTGACTAAAATGTTCTTTATGCATACCTACTCTGACCCTGACAAATGCCTGGGGTAGAGTGCTCACGATTTCTACTCCACCTGAAAACTAGTCAACCCCTGGCTTAGGGTAGGCCTGGCCTTACTTCACCTCGAGAAGGGAAGAAGATAAAGACACTGAAAACACAGGCAGAGCACCTGAGGGTTTGCTTAGCAATTGCGGTCCAGAGTGAAACGCAGCTCTCTCAGTCACCCAGTGGGTAAAGCATCCATTGTCTAGAACTGGGACAACAGAGGAGAGCTGCTCACTGACCAGGCCCCTGGCCACTACAGAAATGGCCCATGACCTTCAGCTATAGCGGTCTCAAAAGAACCACAGAAACAGAACAGAGGGCAGCCCCACAACTCAGGAGAACATTCAGAGGATGTCTTCTCTAAGGCTGCTCACAGTAGCCTTTCTACTCACTATCAAAATGGAAATTCCTTGACAACGCATTCGCTGTGTCATGGCACAGTGCCATCTCTGACACCCAACTCTGTTTATAAGTGCTGGTGTGCACAGAGATGGAAGCGAAGCCAGGCATGCCACTGCTCCACACTATTGTGGAGGGCCACACCACTGAGGAGGGCCGCTCCAGACCTAGTTGGTGGGTGAGCTGTGGGAAGCCTGAGGACCCCCCCCCCAACGAAGAGCACACTCTGTGACCCAATGCTGAAGACCCCCTCCCTTAGGGCACAACCACATTTGGGGCCTAAAACTGAAAGCCAGCACAGCCAGGAGAGGCCCCGGCTCACTTGGCAAGTGGGTGGCCAGCTCCAGGACCAGGACCTCCCCCAGGTCCTCCCTGGAGGAGGGGCACGGCAGGAGGCTGGTGGGAAAGACTATCAAGCTCAATTGAACGTAACTGCAGTCATTTTACTGCAAAAGAGGAAAAACTGAATAAAATCAGTCCCATTTCTTGCTAATGGTGCGAGCTGTCGACAATGCCTCACCCTCTCCCCAGATCCCCTCGGCTGAGTTCTCGAGGACCCCCACACACAGGGCAGCTCGCATTTATCCTGCACACCACATAATAAGGGCTGCTTGGGCTGCACGCAGAAAATGAGCCTCACAGAAAAAGTCGTCCTACAGTACTCTGCCAATGTTAATAAAGCTCCAAAAAAGTCAGGTGGCTAGAGGTATTAGTAAGGAGGGGAAAAAGTCTTCCTTTTTCTTCTCCCAAAGAAACACCAACAAGCTTATGACTGGGCAACAGACTTGACTCTCCTAGAGATGCCCATGCACACCGTCACCTGCCGGCCACACACCCCAGGAAGACAAGTGGTGGCTGCTGCCCACGAAGGCACGGCTGCACGGCTAGGGGCCAGCCCCACCTCACCACACCACCTCACCTCCCACAGTCCCTCTGCTTTCTGGGTCTGTCCCTCTGCTTTCTGGGTCTGCCTCCCTGAGTTCAACTGAAGGGCCCTGGCAAGTAACCTGGTTTTTTTTTTTTTTTTTTTTTTCCCCAGAACCGGGGATCAAACTCAGGACCTTGCACTTGCCAGACAGGCACTTGTGCCCCTGAGCTATCTCCCTGGCCCCAGTAACCTGTTATTAATTTTGCAAATTATTTATTTTTCAAAAGCAAGCAAAGATTCGGGTTTCTCTCAACCCGCCAGTCCTCCAGGCAGCCTAGTGCCCTTACGCAGCCCCCAAATGCCTCCCCCAGCCCCAGAGGATGCGGCCTGCTCCCCTGGGCACCTCACTTGCTGTCACAGTCTGCGTCGCCCCACTGGGCTCACAAGTGCCGAGCACACGGCTAGGCCCAAGGATGCAACAATGAAGGAGACACTGAGCCCTCGGGTGGGGAAGGCAGGGCACTGCTTGAGCAGGGGTCTCACCTGGCCTGGCGGGGCCCAAAGGGTGCAGGGCCACGGCCGCACCCCAAGAGCCATGAGCGACAGACATCAAGCACTAACTCTGGAGCCTTCCGATCACAACACTAAGCTGTGTTCTCATTTAAGCCGGTGAAATCAAGACAGGGAGTCACAGGAGCTCTACTTGAAAACGACACAGAAAACAGAATGTCACAGAGTAAGGGCGCACATCTCATAGAACTTTTCAGTTAGGCCTTAGTATCTGTATGCCAACTAGCTCTGATGGACACTGTTTAT
Organism: Capromys pilorides; assembly: GCA_004027915.1. Lineage (NCBI taxonomy): Eukaryota > Metazoa > Chordata > Mammalia > Rodentia > Capromyidae > Capromys > Capromys pilorides. Next base: position 29,810 of record PVKN010001246.1, on the reverse strand, counting down.
TCACTCAGATTATTAGCGGTGTTTTTACGTACGGGATGAGCTCATGACGTGTGTGTTAACGACTACAGCTTACGGCTGAGGAACAGCCTCAGAGATGTTAAGAAACCTGCCCAGAGCCACATAGCTGACTGGCAGAGCTGCGACTTAAGCTCCAGTCAACACGACTTTCAAGCTAGACTATCACGGCATGTGAAACGGGCCACAGACAAGTCCCGTGGCTGAGTAGGCTTCTGTATTTGGTCAAAGCACAAACCTCCCCAAACTGCAATCTCCAGGAGTTTCAGCCACAGTTTCCCTTGCAATTTGGTCCCGTCTTGCTCCACCTGCACCTCCTCCAGTGTTCAATATTAATCCCCCCATTCTCACCTACTGTCCCAGATATCCCCAACATTCTGGTTGGCATTTTGTATGCGGCACTTCCTGGAGTTATGTCCAGGTTGAGCCTAGTCTGTTCCTTTTCCCTGCCAAGTAATATTCTGTGATATAACTGATTGTTTAGCCCTTCGCGGGCATCTATTCTGGGGAGGGATCATTAGGACGGCACTGCCTCGAGGCTTGTGGAGAGGTTTTTGTGCAAACATTAAGTTTTCCTTTCCTGGGGATAAACGCTCAAGGGTGCACTTGCAGGCTGTACAGGAAGGAGGCTTGTAGTTTTGGAACACTGCAAAACACTCTTCTGGGGAGCCCACGCTGTTACAGTGTTAACAAAAGCTTCCTGGATGATACTTACATCCAGCTAGGGTACAAAGCCACTCTGGCTAACCTACTCCCAAAGAGCTTCAAAAATCCAGCAACTCAGTGAACCCAGCACCTTCCTGCCCCAGGCTAAGAGGCCGAGCATGCATAGGTGAGCCGGACTCCAGTGAGAAACTCTACTATTCCCCTTCAGCTAAGCACTGCAACCACCCGCCCATGTCGCCAAGAGACTCTTGCAACCCTTTGCCACCTCATACACACAGGCCCTATGTCACGCCATTTTGCTATGGATGGAGGGCGGATGGCAGGGTTGGGGGTTACTGACAATGCCAGGCTCTTACAAGTCACCTGGGGATTCCCAGTCCCAGGCCTTGCCCAATCCCTCACATCTGCCCAGGAAGGGCAAGAAGCCACTGGACAGCCTCACGCAGTCACCCCACGGGGTGGACAGGAGTTCTCACCAGCAGCCTGAGGGCACTGTGCCTCTCTGCACTGCTGGGTATGTGCTCTCCACCCTGCTGCCAGCCACCTGCCTCTCCAGGGAAAGCACCAGCACTGAAGATTTCCACTTCTTTTCCCAAACCAGACCTCTGGTGCTTGTAGGCTTTTAAAAAAATTTTTATTTTGGGACAGGATCTCACTAAGCTGCTCAAGTTTCCTTCAAATCAGCTACTCGGCTACTTCCTGCCTCTGCCCGAGCAGTAGGGATCACAGGTGTGCACCACTGGCTATCAGTCTGGGACTTTAAAAACCTTTCTGCTGGGCATGGTGGCACATGCCTGTAATGCCAGCCCTTGGGAGGCTGAGGCAGGAGGCTCCTGAGTTCAAGACCTGTACAGGCTACATAATGAGAACCTATCTCAAAAAAGAGGGAGGGGAAGGGAAGGGGGGGGGGAAGAGAGGGGAAGGGAGGGGCTGGGGGTACATATACCTCAGTGTGCAGGCCCCCGGACTCTATCCACAGTACAGAAAACTAAAACACAACAAAACCAAAGCCACCAAAAACCCAATAAACAAAAACATTTTCTTTTCACTCTGCTTTCCTTTCTCTTTGCCTAATGCTGTAAGGACTGAAATAAGACCCCAGAAGAAACATGCAAGTATTTTCTTCCGTTCTTCCTATAAATATTTCATTTGATAATATACCCAAAAAATCTTTCTTCAACTCAGAAAATACTGCCAAAATAAAATAAAATGTGGCACGTGGTTGTGGTGGTGTAGGGCTATAATCTCAGCACTTGGAAAGCGGAGGCGAGAGTGTTTAAGGCCAACCTGGACTACAAAATGAGCTCAGGGCCAGCCTGAACTGCATAGTAAGACCCTGTTTTATGGAACAAATCCCAAGGCAGTGGCGTCGCACCAAACGGGATCACACAAGCAACGAAGGCCTGTCCTTGGTTGGGAAGGTGGGTCTACTTCAAAGTCACCTGGCAAGAGCAGGAATCCTGCATGCCCCAGGCCAGGATATGGGCCTATCAGAGAGGGCAGGGAGGTAAGGCATGGCCCCAGGCTGTCCTAGGGCAGAAACCCTGCGGCTGTGCTCCCTGCTAGGAGTGCTGAGGACATGGTGGCCTACCCTGATGTCCACCAGCTCTAGAGTAAACATGAGGTCACCTGGCTTCTGAGGGCAAGGACAGCAAGGTGACAGGCCCTGCCACGTCACAGGAGACTGGTTTCAGGACACTGGTGGGACTCTGCAGAGGACAGGCAGGTGTGCCCCATGCCCAGCTCGCATGCATCCCCGACCTAACGTGTTTCCCTGGGTGTGTGCTGTTCCTAGAAGCGGAAGCGCAGTTGAGTAGCAGGGCAGGGCCTGCAGCCCCAGCCATTTACTGCCGGGTGCTTTAGGAGAAAGCTCCCAATCCCGGTTGAAATGAAGTCTGCTAATACTCCTGCTGCTGCCAGCCTTTCGTCCTTCGTCTGGAGCTTCCTTCTCATCGTGCTGACAACGCTAACGGCAGGATACCATGAGGGAAAAGCTAAGCCGGAGAGCTCCTTCTTCCACTACCTGTGCTGGGTTACCAAGGGTCACTCTCACATGGAGACCCCAGTACAAGAGGTGCATGACAGCCTCTAGTCCCCACATAGCAAAGGAGGGGACGGGTGAGCCTCTCTGCAACTCAGACAGGAGGTAACCAAGTATTCTCTGATGAGGTGTGTGTGAGGAGGGTCGGGGAAGTGTAGACAGCGCCTGGGCCAGGCACAGAGGTCAGAGGCAGCGTGAGGTCCTTAGGAGAAAGTCACAGCTGCAGGAAGAAGGCAGCCAGGGCTCAGCAGAATGTGAGATGAGGAGACAGGAGGCAGTGGCAGGGCAGGAAGATCGAAAATACCCTGGTAGCTGGAGCTCAAGTCCCTCTGCCCTAGGAGAGGACCAAACAGGTCAGACTGGCTCCACGGCAGCAGCAGCAAGAAGGCGGTGCCAGATGGGAGCAGCACCAAATGGAAACAGCACAAGAGCTGCGCTCCCGGCAGGATCCCCGAGCTGGTGTGGTGCCAGAGACACACCTCAGACTGTTACAAAGTGTGGGTGTTAAGACTGCACATGCTAATAGTAAAAGCAGCTCGTCAGAAGCTGGGGGTAGCAAGAGGGCTGCTCTTGCCAGGAAAGGCCCCCAGCAGGCCCTCGAGGCCAGGTTCTGGGCCAGATGCATCCCACGTCAGGACAGTTCTGCACTACTCCAACAGCTGCCCCCGCCTACAAGCCTCGCCGCCCGAAGACACCCTACTTCCAGGTTAAATTCAAAGCTAACACACATCTAAGGAGGCCTGAAAAACATCTTCTGTATTTTAGGGCCCTGAACCTTGCCCTCCAGAAGGTTAAAGACCTCTGTTCAGGAGAGTGAGAAAGTTCACACTGCTAAAGACTCCATCTGGGAGCTTCGGTCCAGACACCTGGCCAAAGCAAACAAAAGCCTTGGAGATCGCCGTAGCTATGAAAGAAGTGCTGGGCTTTGTGCGTCCTCCCAGACTTTGCTCCCATGAGAACCCCCAGACTGAGACACAAAGTGGCCCAGACACGCGAGCGCTGCTCCAAGCACACTCTGACGCGCACAGTTCCTCTCCCCATCCTCGCTGTCACAAGAAGACAAGGGACACAGTGAGGCTGTAGCAGGCTCCATGCCAGGGCTCTGGGGCTCTTGCAGGACAGCAAACCTGTCCTACACATGGAGAACACAAATCTGTGTAACTCTCCCTTAAGTGCTCAACAGGAGAGGACTAATGGCTGGGCCTGGTGATGCACGCCGGCAATCCCTGGAACACTGGCACTCTGGAGGCTGAGGAAAGAGGAATGCTGTGAATTTGAAACCAGTGTGGGCTACATTTTTTTTTTTTTTTTTTTGGTGGTGGTGGTACCAGAGATTGAACTCATTCTACTGAGCTGTCTCCCTGGTCCCTACGTAATTTTAAAAAACAAAATAAGATGAAATGAAATGAAACAAGAGGAATGATTTTATCAAACTGTTACATAGCTTACAAAAGGCCAGGGGGAATGTTCTGTCCTTCACATGGTCTGCTGTCCCACAGGCCAGGTGTCCAGGGAAGTGTGCAGACCTGCAGGACACAGCTGGCTCCTACCCTGCCCTTCTCACTGTGCCAAGGGGAAGGAGCAGCCACATTTGTTCTCTGTGTGAGGACTTACTCTTCAAAGCAGATGTGAAGTGCGAGGCATTCACACGAGAGCTGCAACAAGTGGCGCTGCAGGTGGGGCGCTGGCCCCTGGCAGCCCTGGCTGCCTGCTTCTCTTTACTGATGAATGCAGGCCTTCTGATGGGTTCTTTCAAATGGGTGTGCAACACACTGATCGGAGACAAATGTCTGCACCAGGAGTTCCCTGCGCAAGGACCCGGGGACTACCTGTGTGCATCCCACTGCTAAGGGTCAGCGCTCTAGCGGGCAGTGGGCGACAGCTAAGCTGAGGTCTCAGGGAAGAGAGGCCGGGTAAGTTGTAAAACACACTGTTTTGACTTCTGGGAACACTGAGCTAGAGACGCTGCTCTGTGCATGGAGCAGACGACGGGTTTACCTTTACACTGACATCCTGCAGGAGGAGGCAAAGCGCAGCTGCCCTCCCTGCACAAGGAACCAGGATGACCGTGCACCACGACTGTCCCCAGACAGGAACACCAGGCGAGTAGAAAAAGCTCCCAGGGCACTGGTGTGGAGTAGCAAATCCAGATCACCTCGTTTCGAAGGCCTTGGACTACAGCATCCGTGTGTGTGCTCCTACATAGCTTCAAACAGAGAAGAACTTCCCTGCTCACGCGAGCGCTGTCCCCTTGGAGCACTTAGCCTGTGAACCTCAACAACTACCCCAAAAAAGCCCCCACATTTAAGACAAAGGCCATCTCCTCCTTCAGAACTCCCCGAACTGGAGAACTCGGTCACACTAAGTTACACTCTACATACACAAAAACTTGTTTTGGAAAAGGAGATTACACAGCGTACGCTGCCCTGCACCTGACCTACTTTTTCTCTCTCAGAAAGGAGCACAGGCACGACCAACCGAAAACAGCAGTGAAGGCTCCCGTGCAGCCCAGGGCGCCCCACGCCTTGGAGAGGAGGGCAAGACAGAGGCACCAAAGGGAGCCGAGCGCAGCGCACAAATGTGGGCACACGGTGCCGGAGCGCCACTGTTGCGCGCTAAGTGGGCTGGAGCTCCTGGTGGCATGCAGCAGGAAATACACACCAGCCAGCAAAATAATGAATGAATAAAGAGCCTATCACAAGCAGGGATGGTGACAACCCTGTAGTCAAAGTGCAGAGAGGTTACTGCCTCTCTTCCCTCTCTTGGAGGTCAAGATGCAGCCACTGCTTCTTCTTCAGAGCCACGCACCAAATCTCAGCTATCCTCTGGAGAAAGCAGGAACTTCAGTCCCCAGGCGTACCCTGGGAAAACCAGGCAAAAGTGAACAAAATCTCAAGCCGGACTCTGACTTCCAAACAGCCTCTGGAGGCCAAGCCCTTGCCTTGGGGCCTGGCTGAAAGGTTTCCTGTATTATCCAGGAGATACGGACTCAAAGGCTTGCCAACTGCTGCAAACGCCGTCCTCAACACTCCTGCTCTGCTCTTCCTTTGAGGGGGAGCTAGGGAGAAGCTGAGAAGGGAGTAGCTGCACAGAGTCGGCTAAGTGGGCAGGTGCGCTGCTGTCCTGCAAGGCAAGACATTTGTGGCGACTTACCTCCATCATCCAGGGGCCGCTTCTGCACCCCATAGCCGTACACGGAGGGGTCCACTAGAGGCGTGGAGTTATTCAAGTGAGGAATTGAATCAATTTTAGCAGCAATCTACAGAGAGAATCAGATTTAAATACTCAGTAAATGCACAGCTATATTCACAGGAGAAAGACCAGTCTTCTGCAGGGCACCTTGCCATGTTTCTCCTCTACCAGAAGCAATGCTCGCCACTGCCATGATGGGACAAACGCTTCCCCCTAATTAACTGAGTTTCTTAGGGATGGTGTCAGTAACAATGTGTCTTTAGAAATGAAACAGTCCTCAAAATGTGTCTTCTATGAAGCAAAATTTGTTTGCTTGTTTTTTGGATACAGGTCTTCCTGTCTCAACCTCCCCAGCACTGCGATTACAGGTGTGCACCACCACATCTGGTTTCAGGGCCAGCACAGCATGCTCGAGGTTCTGGGGTCAGTACTGCATGCAGTACTGGGTATCAAAACCAGGCAGGTCCTTGTGCTTGCCAGGTAGGCGCTTAGAACACCAAGCTATCTCCCCAGCCCAAGCAAAGTATTTTTAAGTAGCCACCAAACAGAGTGCATATACCACATTTTAAGGAGAAAAAAAGCAGGAAAATATGGAACTCTTTGTTGGAAAGGTTTTATCATAGGATTCCTTCCCTTGGGCAACACATTACTCAAGAATATCAAAATAGAAGCTGGGCTTGGTGGTGCTCAGCTGTGATCCTGGCTCAAGCTCCAGCCTTGCCTGGGCAACTGAGCGACTTAGTAAGGCTGTCTCAAAGTAAACTAAAAAACAAAACAATAACAACAAAATGCAAAACAAAAACAAATAAAAAAGGAAGAGAGGCTAGGGATGTAGCTCAGTGCAGAGGCCCTGGCTCAACTCCCAGTATCCTGGTCCTTTTGTCTGCTCAAAAGTGCCAACTCTTCAGATCTATCATCCTAAGAACTTTAATGTCTCTCAGCAGAGGGTGTAAGCTACAGACTCACAAAGCTCCTTCTAAAAGGAGGCAACTGCCAGCAATTTCCAGATTCCCGCACCAGACCGAGCGAGACAATCTCTGCGAGCTTCCATGCTGCTAATGCCACCAGTGAAATGTGGCCACTGGCATTTTTCTACAGAAACAAATAGGAAACGCAACTCACTCATCTGCCTTGTTTGCAGCAGAAAATTAAACATGATCTTCACAATAAGCCAACTCGCCCTCAAGCAAAGCCACAGCCACCATGGCTGCCCTCAGCACAAGCACACACAAGGTGGGCAGAGCAGCAGCTGGCACAGGTCCCACACAGCCAAGTCCCTAGTAGCTGTGCTGACTTGGTGCCCAGGTATCCAGGGGCTTGAGGCTGGCTGGAATTGACATAGAGATGCACCTTCACCAAAGAACCAGAGACAACTGTGATGCTTAAAACAGAACTGGGCTCAAGAGGCCAAGCATGCTGGGGTCGGTGGCTGCCCTCCCCCCATTCTTAGTGCTGAGATCCAGACAGCCTCCCTCCAGATCCAGACAGCCTCACTCCTCTGTGCACAAGATCCCCTGGGCATGATGGCATGATGTCATTTATTCAGTTTCTCAAAGAATGGTAAAAGTTCCTGAACAAAAAGCACTCTGATCACTAGAAATACTTCACAAATAAGCAAATCCTCAACGAAATGTGATCCTGGGAGGAGGCAACGTCCCTGTGAGACCTGAATAGTGACAGAGAGCTGGCCACAGGAAAAAGAAAGGAAGACGGTCGGGGCAGAGTGAACAGCTCGTACACAGGGCCCACTGCTGGTGCGAGAGTCAGCAGCGAAAGGATGCTCTCATGCAAGGAAGCTGCCATGTTCTGAGAGGCAGCTCACACAGGGCCACCCTAAGGACCTCAGGGTTTATAGAACGGTTGATGAGACACTACTACAGACCGCAATCAGTGGAGAAACATGCTCAATTTCTGGATAAGTGCTTGCATTTAGGCATCTACAAGAGCTTCAGAGATTGCAAGGGGACAAGGTGGAGACGCAGTTAGGAGGCGCTGCTGTAGTCCAGGCCAGGAGTCTGGCAACACAACTGCCGAATCAGCTGTTTTTAAATATGGTTTAAGCCAGGAACAACAGTATACACCTGTGGCCAGGGAGATAGCTCAGTGGGATAAGTGCTTACCTGGCAAGCAAAAGGTCCGGAGTTCGGTCCCTGGTACCACCAAAAAAAAAAAAAAAAAAAAAAAAAAAAAAAAAAAAAAAAAAAAAAAAAAAAAAAAAAAAAAAGAAAAAAAAACAGTATATACCTGTGATCCTAACATACTGTTGAGGCTGAGGTAGTAGGGTTACAAGTTTGACCCATGCTGGACAACTCTGTACTTTAGCAAGAGCCTGTCTCACCTAGAATACCAAAGGCAATTTTGGACAACAAAGGCAAGGCAAGGAATATCTCAATGTCTGATTTCAAATTATACTAAAAAGCCACTATGATAACAGCCTCTTTAATAAATGGTGCTGGAAAAAAAATCAGCTTTCCATATACCAAAGATAAACTAGGATTTCATCTTATTAAGAAGTTTCTGCGTAAGAGAAAACAATACCAGACTGAAGAGACAACCTACAGACTGGGAAAACATTTTTTTTTGCCAGTTGTTCCTCAGACAAAAGACTAGTATTTAGAATGTATAGACAAAAAAAACCCCAGATCCCCCAAATTTAAAGACCCAACCCAAAATGGGTATCTGAAGTGAACAGACCTTCTCAGATAAAGAAGAACAAAAAGTAAATAAGCACATGAAAACTGTTGATCACTGGTCATTCTAGAGGTGCAAATGAAAACAATACTGACATTCCATCTCCCCCAAGAAATAATGACTATTATCAAGAAATCAACTGCTGGGTGTGGTGGCCCACGCCTGTAATCCCAGCACTTTGGAGGCTGAGGCAGGAGGATCAGTGTGAGTTCGAGATCAGTCTGTGGAAATCAGTGTGGAGATTCTGGAAAAAAAAAGGACCACAGGTTCCATTTGACCCAGATATCTTCCTGACACGATGAAAAGCACCACAGTGACATACACACTCCCATGCTTACAGTGGCACAGTTTTTTTTTTTTTTTTTTTTTTTAATACAACAGGATACTACCTTGCCAAAAAGAAGACAATCAAGACATTTTTAGGAAAACGGATGCACACTGAAACCATATTCTTAGATGAAATAAATGGGGCACATGCATTATTTCTTTGGTATGAGAAACCAAAACTGTAAATAAAGACTAAAACGTATAACAGGTATTGTAAAATGGGAAGAAAACGTTCACATGGGGAGGGAAAACAGGGAGAGAGAAGAGGAAAAGGAAAGGGAAAAGTAAGTAAAGTGGGAAAAAATGGAAACAAAGCTTTTGTACACAGGGAGGAGTTGATGAGAAGGTAGCAAAATGAGGAAAAAAGGAAACAGTATATCACATGCAGTTACAAATGCTTCATGCTGAGCGCAACAGTTATGCGTACCTAAAATGTACCAATAAAATCTGATTGAAACAAACAAGCCTGTCTTAGGTCTCGGCCGCCGACATGCCCTCCAGACCAAGGCAGACCCCGAAGCTTCGGGGCCACGTGAGCCCCGGCCATGGCCGCACCGGGAAGCACCAGAAGCACCCCGGAGACCGGGGAAATGCTGGGGGCCCGCATCACCACAGGATCAACTTCGACAAATATCACCCAGGTTACTCTGGGAAGGTTGGTATGAGGCATTACCACCTGAAGAGAAACCTTGAGCTGCTGCCCAACTGCCAACCATAGACATTGGTCAGGGAGCAGACACGAGAGAATGCTGCCAAGACCAGGACTGCGGCGGCTCCCATCCTTGAGGTAGTGCGATGGCTACTACCAGGTTCTTGGGAAGGGAGCGTTCCCAAAGCAGCCTGGCATGGCGAAGGCCTCCTGTCCTCAGGGGTGGGGCTTCCGGATCATGGGGTACTGTGACATTAAAGTGATGGAGGAGGTGGGGCCTGGCTGAAAGATGATGGGGCCTCTCTCCTGCTACCCGGTTCCCTGGCTATTTCTTGCCAGCCATAACTCAAGCATCTCTTCTCTGCCCAGGCCTTTCAACACCTTCCTGGGAGGACCACAGACTAAACATGGGCCAGAATAAACCTCTTCAGCCTGCAGGTGCTGGATATGGTGTCCCAGCTCTGCGAAGAACACACCTCGCTCACTCGGTCCTGCACAGTCTGTGGCTGCCTCTGCATGGTCGTGTCGCTGTGATGAGCTGCAGAGACTGCACAGGGCACAGAGTCGGCCTGCAACATGTATTCTGGGAGCCTTCAAGGGCCGCCGGCTCACGCCGTCTCTCCCAGAGGACGGAAGCCTGGATGAGTGCTTGTTTACAACACTGCCCTGCAACACACACACAGCGAGCCTCAGGGTTGGGGCTCCTGCTCTAGAAGGCACTGACGTACAGGAATTCCCTGCCCGCAATCTCCTCTCCAGATCTGCTTTGGATAAGCTTGTGTTGGTTGGCTACTCCAGGTGCAAAAACTGCTTTAAGGACTCCGCTGGCAAAGCAGGTGGACTACACAGGAAGGAACGTGGACGCGTCTTCTACCGCAGAGGCCCTTTCACAATGGCGTGCTAAGCTAAGCAGCCAACGACTAGTGCTAGTGTGAGGGCTGTTGAGATTACTGGTCCCACGCTGGGCAGGGCAACCACACCTGTAATCCCAGCCCTTTGGGAGACTGAGGAAAAGGACTGAGAATTTGAGCTCAGTCTAGGCAACCTTAGTGACTTATTCAGATCTTGTCTCAACATAAAAAGTAAGGTAAAATAAAAAATGGGCCAGAGATGTAGGCTCAGTGCAAAACCTACGCTCAATCTCCAGAGCTGCAAAGCCCATGGCTGAGAAGGTAGCTCAGGGCTGAGGCCCTGGGTTCAACCTCCGGTACTAAAAATACAAAACACATCAGGCCTCAAACATCCTCAGCAACAGTGACAATGACTCCAGTGACTCCAGAACAGAACAGAAAGGGGCAAAGACCATGCTTCTTGGGAAGTCCTGAACAGTAGACAGGCTTTCTTTATCAAATCACACGCCCAGGCAGACCAGATCCTGAACACATGAGCCACTTTATCCCATTGCTTTTGAGGGCTCTTCCTAGCTTCCAATTCCTCACCCTTCTAAGGGCGGGTGTGAGCTGGGCACAGTATCACACACTTGTAACCCAGATAATCCAGGAGCTATGGGAGAGGATCACACATCTGAAGCCAGCCTGGGTAATTTAGGACCTTGTCTCAAAATAAAATTAAAGCCAGGCGTGGTAGCTAAATATGAAAAACCCCTTGTTCAAAAATTATTAAGAGACCGTGAGGCCGGGTGTGGTGGTGCACACCTGTGATCCCAGCACTGGGGAGGCTGAGGCAGGAGGATCAGTGCAAGTTTGAGACCAGCCTGGGCTACAAAAGTGAGCTCAAGGCCAGCCTGAACTGCATAGCGAGACCCTGTCTCAAAAAGACAAATAAATAAATAAAAATTATAAAGGGCCAGGGACAGCGCTTATATAGGTTAGTGGTACAACACTTGTTAGCTTGCCCAAGACCTAGACTGAATTCCTAATACCATAAAAAGGAAGAGCAGAAGGAAGGAGTTGAAATGCGTTACTGAGCCCTTAGGCTCCCTTCTAACCTATACAGCAGTGTTATGTTTCTAGATGTTATTTCCCCAAAAGCTGGTATTTTAGAACATTTATATTAATCCCCTAGTTCTAATTTTTATTAAATCAACAAGTACCCTTCTAAAATGTAACTAAGGCTTTCAAGTTTGTGTTTTTTTTTAATGTATACTTGCTTCAGTCATTTATAATCTAGGAAATGTCCACAGGGGAGCAGCATGGAATATTTAAAGGGTATAGCGAGGGCCAGCAAGACAGCTTAGCAGACTAAGCAACTGCTTTGGCAAGCACGGGGACCAGGGTTTGACATCCAGATCGACATCATCTCTCACCCCCCACGTGCTGCGCTAGCAACCGAGAACGGCACAGTGGTGCATGCCTGTAATCCCAGCACTGGAGAGGCTGAAAACAGGAGGATCACTATGAGTCCAAGGTGTGTGGTTAGACAGCACACACATAAATGGAAAAAAAATAACAAAAGACATAGTTCTAAAGGAAGTAGACTCACAAATGTCAGGTGTGAGCTCAATATTACATGTACATGTGGCAGGAGAGTCGGTGTGAGTTCAAGACCAGCCTGGGCTACAAAAGTGAGCCAAGGCCTGCTGAACTGCATAACGAGACCCTGTCTCAAAAAGACAAAAAAAAAATTACATGTACAATAATACTGCAATTTACATTTACAGCACACTGTACATTACATTCCAATACTCTTAAGAAAACAATGTTTCCCTATTAGGTCCATTTAACCTGAGAAAACAGAGCTGGGCGTGGTGGTGCACGCCCGTAATCCCAGCACTTCCAAAGCTGAGGCAGGAGGATCAGTGTGAGTTTGAGACCAACCGGGGCTACCAAAGTGAGCTCAAGGCCGGCCTGAACTGCATAGCAAGACCCTGTCTCAAAAAAAGACAAAAAAGATGAGAAAACAGACTCAGAGAAACTAAGTGACTTCCCAAAGTCACCCGTCATCTTAGAACTGGCAGACACAGTACCGAAACCCAGGCCTCCCTGACTACTGAGCAGTGACAAGGAACCTTTTAGAGCTCCTAGGTTCGCTACCACGGCCGCACAGCATCGCAGCTCCCTCAGCCCAAGGCTACCTCCCTGTCCTCCTACTTCCTTAAACACTTCCACTCCTAAGGACTCAGGCCCTGGAGCTCAGACGTAGCCTCCCGGCCTGACTGATGACTTAAGCAGCAGCTATTCCAGTCCTTAGTGCACAAGGAGCCTGAAGATGAGTCCTGGAGGCGGAGCCATCCTGGTCCCTGTCTCTGAGCATGACCTTGAGCGGACTCCAACAGGAGGCACTTTACCCACTCTGCGTGGGGGACACAATGGGTTATCTCACGCTCTGCACTATTTTCAGCACAGTGATAGATGAAAAGTAAATCAACACTAGACATGCAGCCTCCACGCTGCGACTCAGGAGATGTGGGGGACGGGAGTGCTGTCCCAGGTACAGCAGGCCTGGTTTTCCAGTTAGCTACTGAGAGCGTTATCGGGGCCCTGCCCACAGTGTCTGTAAAATACAGTGCGGCCGAGCTCATTTCCCGGAAACTCATATGCAGGTGATTCTGGGAGGGCTACGGATCAATGTTGGAAAACTTAACTCCTTGTTTTAGTAACTTTTGAGCTTTTTTTTTTTTTTTTGTCTTTTTGAGAGAGTCTTGATATGTGATTCAGGCTGGCCTTGAGCTCTTTGGTGGTCCTCCAGCCTACTGCCCTCCCCCCATGATTACACGCATGCTCCAATACGCCTGGCTTGTTTTGGTAACTTTCTACGTTGACAGTGTTTTCCATTTATGATAATGACTTACTTTGAATTTTTTATTTTATTTATTTATTTGTTTGCTTGTTGTGTTTGTTTGTTTCTTTATTTATTTTGTGGCTGGCTCAGCCTGCCCTGGTGGTGGGGCTGGCGCAGCATGTGGCGCCGGGGATCGAACCGCAGTCCCTGCAGTTGCCTGAGCTTTCCTAAGCAGGCGCTTTAGACCACTGAACCATCTCGCCGGTCCAATAATGACTTACTTTGCTTTTAAAAAATACTTTACACAAATCTAAGTTAAAAAGAAAAAAATGACTTGACTAGTACACAGAGGGTATACAGATATGGCGAACTCCTGAAGGGGGAATATGGACTTCACAAAATAGCTCACCTTACAGATTCAATGGGAAGCTGCAGCGCCCTCCTTCAACTAATATTCTTCAGGTTTCATCACTAAATAAAGCTACAGTTAATTCCAGGGACCCAGCACATGGGGCTTCACTATATCTGGAGCACAGAGGCCCAGCCGGAGTCCCCGTGACCTGGGCTCTTGGGCCAGCAGAGCAGCCCTGCCTGGGAGAATGCAAATGTGCAGGGTGGACCAAGCAGCTCCTCCTCCCTGGTGCTGGAGGAAGTGGTATGTGCCAGGGCAGGAGAGCCTCGCGGGCCAGGAGTGAGGCCCAGAGACAGGGCCCAGAGGCATGGGGCCAGAGCCAAGTTTTACTCTTCCGTCCTACTGCCATTAATGTCACAAAAGACAGCAGATCAGATTTATTGAGCACTTACTAAGTGCCTACCAGTGCCCTCTCGTTTAATCTTCAGTGACCTTACAAAGTAGCTGCTGCTCTCTGTACTGTGGGATTTGGAGCCAGTCCGCTTGGCATGGTATCCACGGGGATACAAGGTAACAAATATAAAGCACCCAGCACTACAAAGTAAGAAACCATGCAGGTCTGCAACTGTAACCTTTTACTAAAAGTCTAATGATGATACAGAAAAGAACACACATCTTGAATTTACAGCTCACTGTATCTTCACAATCTAAAGCACCCACGTAACTGGCAGCCAGAAGGAGAAACAGTATACCCGGATGGGGTATATCTCAGTGGCAGACCTGGCAGAGTAGAGGCTTGGCACCAGCCCAAAACGGGAGGGGAGGAGACAGCAAGTTACTGGTGCACTAGAAGCCTGCCTCAGGGTCCCCTCCAGTAGATACTACCTGCCCCCCACCATGACCCCCACCCATAGTCTAATTTGCCCAGGCTGGCCTCCAACCAAAATTCTCCTGCCACAGCCTCCAGAGCACCTGAGACGTATGCACCACTTCTCACAGCATAGCAAACAAACAACAACAAAAAAAAACTACCAGCACTGATTGAGTGATTGATTTCTATTTTTTTTTTTTCTTTTCTTTTTTGGAGATAGGGTCCTGAAGCCCACATTGGCCTCAAACTCATAGGGATTCTCCTGCCTCAGCCTCTTGAGTGTTGAGATTACAGGTGTGCACCACCACACCCCACCTGATTTTCTTTTTTTTCTTTAAACTTTATTTATGTTATGGCCAGCTCAGCCTTCCCTGAGGGTGGGGCTGGCGCAGTGTGTGGTGCCGGTGACGAACCTGGGCCCCTGCAGTTGCCTAAGGAGGTGCTGTAGCTATCTCGCCAGCCCCCTGATTTTCATTTTAAGGTTGAGAAAACTGAGGCTTAAAAAAGTTAAATGATTTGTCAAAGCCATTATGTTAGTTTCCATTTATGATAATGACTTACTTTGCTTTTAAAAATCTTTTTAACGAATCTGTTTAAACTCTCTAAGTTAGGCTAGATATACAGCTACTTTGTCTTAGTTCATTGAGAATAAAAGTTTGTACTAATACTGTTTAGACAAGATGTCGGGCCTGCATGTTGTCCTCTGAGTAACTACTATGAAGACAACAATGTGCATGATATTAATTATTGTAACCATCCTACTAACTTGTTTCAAAACTATTTCATTGCTATTTTATCTTTTTTTTCATTAAAATAAAAATATTTTTAAATTTTAAAAAATAAACTCTCACCCTTAGAGTTTAAATTCTATAACCATTCTATTCTGCCACTTGACTGACTTCGAAGTTTGAGTTCAAAGTCTGCCACTTCACAATACTGCTGTCCCTGGGAACTGTGGGACCATCAAATGAAGAGAACGGACCTAAGAATCCTCGCCTGCTAGCCAGCACAACACAGGCTCACTGAATGGCAGCTATTGTCACCAGGGACCAGGCCCTGCCCATCCTGCCCTATTTACTGGCATAAATCAGAACAAGTGATCCAATGATGATGGAGACCCAACTAACCGAGCAAGGGAACCACTCACAGTCTGTGGACGATGTGGCCCACGAGGCAGCGCGTGCACAGAATTAGCTGCATGTGCGTCTTGTCTCTGTCGCACTACCTTGTGAGAATGACCCTAAGTCCACAAGAAGATGAAAAAGCTAGGGTTGTCCGACTCTCCGCCCTGGCTCAGTACCCAGGGAAAGGCCAGACCCGGTGGCTCCTCGAGCAATGGACAGCGATCTGCCCGGCACTACTGTTTCTACCAACACCACCCAGGCTTGCAAGTGACTTGTCACAGTCCAATACTGGAACAAAAGTACAGCTCCTGACTCCAGAAGTGCTAACTGCTGTTCTTCCTAACCTTTATAATAAAATTCCAAGCACAATACATTTTCCAGTGGAATGATCCTGAAGTAAAGCAGCAAGTGAAAGGACTGCACGGAACACAGGACAGAGAAGCTGGAAAACATATTCAATATAAGCGTAAGAACCGCAACAACATGGTCAAAGCATTTTTCAATTCCAGCTAGATAGAAACTGAACGTTCATGGATTTGGGACTGCTGAGTGTCTAACACATTCCCTAAAGGGTTGCTTCCTTTTTTTCTTTTTTGCGGGAACCACGGTTTGAACTCACAACCTTATACTTGCCAGGCAGGCACTGGTGCTACGGAGCTATCTCCCCGGCCCCCAAGGGTTACTTCCTTATGTGTGTGTTACAATTGGGCCCAGCGTCTTACGTAAGTGCTCTACCGCCTGGTTACGTCCCTAGCCTACATATTCTGAAGCTTGAGTCACAGAGTGCGTCTTGGCTCCATGAAGAGGGCGCGGTGTCCTCTTTGTGATGCTCGTCTCCCAACCAGCAGGGGTTAGTGCACAAAACATGCGCAGGAATAGGAGAAGCCAACTCAATCTTACCCATGTATATCCTAAACCTAGCTGCCCAGTAACTCTTCCATGGATGACCTAGGAATTAGCAGCCTATACTCAAACCCTGTGTGGACAACCTAGCTCAAGGGCCCACCAACTACTCATAGGACTCGGAGTCCCTCAGCTTCCATCCAGAGTTCTTTCCATCAGAAATTTCAGGGAAGAAGGAAGTGGTGGGCTCACAACCCAGAAAGGGACCAACAGTCACTCCGGAATCTTGAAAGGTGTGAAAGAGTAGCAAAGCCCGAGACTGAAGGCAACTCACAGCCACAGCCCAGGGGAAGAGGCGGCAGCTAGCTGCTGGCTCCTGTGGATGACTGGATGTGAGAACAAAGCCGCTAGAGCTTTTAGAGAGGCTAAAATCTCAATTTTTATGCAAAACCACTCTCACTTATAAGCACTGGTGTTGCGCGAGAACTATGACCTAGGTATCTACCAGGTAACGAAGCTCCAGAAGAAAACAAAGTTTGATGGTGTACCTGGAATACCAGGCTGAGTGAAGGCTCAGCTGAAAGCCTGAAAGTCTCAGCAGCATTCAGTAAGTGCAGTCCATTTGCCATGCACTGCTCAATAGCAAAAGGCAGCTCGGCCCTTCCACTAATGTCCAGTGACACCATCAGGCTCCACGACATCCTCCACACTCTCTAAGGAGGACTTGCTCTTTGTAGGGTGCTTTACTGGCTCCCATCAGTTCCAAGAGTGGTCCCTGGATGGTGCGCAGACACTGGTTTCCTGAGAAAGCCACCAAATGTCCAGGTAGGAGTTAAGTGCCCTATAAAATGTCTACCTGAAGCCGGGCATGGTGGCGCACACCTGTAATCACAGAACTTAGGAGGCTGAGGCAGGAGCATCGGTGTGAGTTCAAGACCAGCCTGGGCTATAAAAGTGAGCTCATGGCCAGCCTGAACTGCACAGCGAGACCCTGTCTCAAAAAGACAAAGTCTACTTGAATGATTCAACCAGGGGTCTGTCCAACAAGACAGTCTCAGTGGCACACAGCTCAATCTCGCGAGCATCCAGCACACCATGCTGTGTGGGTCAAACAAAGCAAGCTTCCACCGTAAATCTTCTCCAGCCCATGGGCCACCCGTGAGAGAACCGTGCTCTAGGTATCTACCAGACAACAGAAGCTCTGCATGTATTAAGTGAGCAAAGGCAGGATCTCTCAAGGTGTAGCCAACAGCCAATGAATGTAGCCTGTTCCCTCACTGGCAGATGTACAGGGTTCCCTTAAAACTTTATTTATGTGTTTATGTATGTACGTATGTGTGTATGTATGTATGAATGTATGTTATGGCTGGCTCAGCCTGCCCTGGGGGTGGGGCTGGAGCCACATGTGGTGCTGGGGATCAAACCACGGTCCCTGCAGTTGCCTAAGTTTGCCTAAGCAGTTGCTTCAGACCGCTTGGCTATCTCGCTGGCCCAGTTCATGCTTCTCTTAAAGGAAATTTAGTGCTAGTAGAAAAGTAAGCATCTTAAAGCATGACACATTCATTCCAATTATCTACTGCTCAGGCTCAGGTGGGAAACGGCAGCATGGCGAAGTACTTCTAGAGGACTGCAAAGCCGAGGCAACGCACCACTCAACATTTTCCCGAAAAAGGTATGAATATAAACTAAGTTTTAAGCCTAAAAAGCCAACGCATTACTTCTATTGGTTTTACAAGGGCTTGGTCACAGCCATGTGGGTGCAGGGCCACCATGACACTATATTCAATACGACAGAATACGCCAGCAGTGCAATTTGCACAAGCACCGTCTGGGTCTAGACCAAAACAGCTCAAAGTACTTAAAGAGTAGCAGCAGGGGCTGGGGAGATAGCTCCATGGCACAAGTGCCTGCCTGGCAAGTGCAAGGTCATGAGTTTGAACCCTGGTCTGTCCGTCCCCGTCCCTCTCCCCCCCCCACCCCCCCCAAAAAAAGAGTAGCAGCAGAGCCAGGCCTGGACCTGGCAGATCAAGGCAGGAACACTGTCAATTCAATTCAAGTTCACCCTGGACAAGTTAAGTGACTGACACCCTGCCTCAAAAATAAATAAAAAAGTAAATAAATAAATGGGCTAGAGAATGTGGTTCAGTGTGGAGGCTCTGGGCTCAATCCCAGTATACTGCCACCACTCACACACACACACAAAATAGTGTAGCAACCTGGCAAGAGAATCTATGTTTTAATGACACCTGAGAGACAGCTGGCCCAGCCTATGGAAAGCTCCCAGAAATCTGTAACATGGAAGTGGCCCATCACTGTTAACATGTGACCGGTTGGACTCAATGACAGGAGCTACTAAACTATTGATAGACTTCCTGGGAAAGAAAGGAAGGAAGGAAGGATTAATTTAGTGAGGTACCTTGTAACTTAAGATGACCAGACACAGGTACATGGTAAGGCCATGGAACAAGATGACATACCTTAGCTTGGAGCCCACATCCCATCTTTATTACGATCCCACCTTTTCTAAACTAGTTGAAGAAACATTTTATTCATGCTAACCAATGACTTGCAAGAACTAGTTATGATAGCCGGGTGTGGTGGTGCACGCTTTATAATCCCAGCACTTGACTTGGGAGGCTTAGGCAGGAGGATCAGTGCGAGTGAGACCAGCCTGAGCTACGAAAGTGAGAAGTGAGCTCAAGGCCAGCCTGAACTGCACAGCGAGAACCTGTCTCAAAAAAAAGACGACAAAAAAAAAAAAAAAAAAAAAAAAAAAAAAAAAAAAAAAAAAAAAAAAAAAAAAAAAAAAAAAAAAAAAAAAAAAAAAAAAAAAAAAAAAAAAAAAAAAAAAAAAAAAAAAAAACCGCAAAGAACTAGCTATGATGTTTCTAACCACCCAGTTTTAGATCTTCATCAACAGGACTGAATCAGATCATATTTCTTCAGAATGGACATTAAGTTACCCATTTGTGTCATGTACTAATAATTCACAGTACCTAATGGGAAAAAAATTTAAATTTCATATACCATCCTCAGAGACATTCTTTTGATCTAAGAATACAATGCCCAAATGAACTATCAGCAATCGATTACCAGTCCATGTTATTAGGAAGAGTCCAAAGGATACATGAGAGATTTTAAAAATACCAGAGAGGAAGCTCAGTGGATTAGATGCTTGGACTCCCCATGCCAGACTTGACAGAAACTACAGATTGAAAATTCCAGCAAGACCAACTCCCGCTATTATGATTTGCTAGAAAAACTGAGTAAAAGACAGTTTACAACCGGGGGTGGTGGCACATGCCTGTAATCCCAGCACTCAGGAGGCTGAGGCAGGAGGCTCCTTGTGAGCTCAAGGCCAGCCTGAACTGCACAGGAGTCCCTGTGTGTGTGTGTGTGGGGGGAGAGAATGAGCTCATAAACTTCCCAGGAAACTACAGACTGACTTTTATTGGTATTTATGAATACAGAAAAGTGGAAGTAGGGATGTTCTGTACTCATAAATAAGGAAATATACTGTCTTCTCATTTAGTAGGGGGAAAAAAGTACAATTCTTAAAAAAAAAAACCACAACTCTGCAACATGATGTATATTCTATGGTGAAGGAGAGCCATGACCCTCCAGGTGCCCAAATAATACCAGAGCCTCTGAGGTAAGCTTTACTACATACACACACACAGTATTACAGATTTCTAACATGCAATCCTTGCCCAATGCAAATCTATAAAGTAAACCTAAAATTACTCACAAACTTGATTCTCCTTTAGTTTTTAAATGTCATCAAATCCTTGGAGACAGTAAGGACCTTCAGCTGTTAAATTCAGAAGGAATACAGTTACAGCCCTGGCTCCAGCGGGCTCATTACCACTCCAGTCAATGGTGCACCTCACAGCTGAGAACAAATCCAATGAAGTTTCCACTGCTAGGAGTAAAACACCACTGCTGCAACAATCCACATCAGGTCAGCATTTAACAGAGGTCTCCCTCTTGGGCAGGCTGTCCAAAAATATGAGTTCAACCACTGGCTCAAGAAATGCATAGTCTTCGCAATAGTTCAAGATTCATTTAATGTTCAACTACAAGCCTCCTAGAAACTCAGGGTCTGAGTTCTTTTAGGATAATGACTCTAAATTCTTCCTGGACACAGAAGGCCAACAAGGTGACTGTCACACATTGCACAGAGTGAAAGCCATTATATTATTAGTAGCCAGTGAGAGACAAGGTTCAGGATCCTGTACTGTGGAGGAGAGCACAGTAATTTCCGAGCAAGCAGAATGGTGGAAAGGGAGCTGGATGGCATGTTCATCCATTACAGCCAGCTGGATGCTCTGCGGTCTAAGCAAGATGGACACTCACTACTGGATTGCTTGACAACTAAGCAACAAGCAACAATTCATCAGACAAAATTTTAGGCAGAAACAGTTTTGGAAAGTTCTGGGATCCAGTGTAATGTCTACAGGAACATCAGTATTAACATGAAAAGTCAGTATCTAGGAGACAGGTGCCAATTCCCTCCCTTGGCATACTGGAAAGAGATGAAAAAAACCATATCTTCAAGCGCCCAAGTGCAGACCTTCTTCTAATACAATGAGTCCTGTGGCTTTCTGTTAGGAATCAAGCAGTCATTAGTTACAGCCCGATCTTTGAAGCATCAGTGCTTATAAATTACTTAGGAGCAGATGAAGACACCCAAAAGATGCAGTTTAAGTTCTATGGCTAACTTGTAAGTTTTAGGCACAATACGTGATCTCTTCTCAGCATCATGCCAGAAACCAGAGTATATTCATTCTTAAGAACCAGTTTGCATCTGACAAAAGTCCACGACATCGTCAGATGGGAAAGTTTCGCAGTCTGCATCAGTCCAAATCTCATCCGCTCTGGTAGAGGGAAATTACTGCCATGAACGACTTCTACTTCTTGGGGACCATCCTTTAAGAGGTTAAGCATCACCCTCTAAAGAGTACCCTCAAAAATAAAATAGCCTAGAGCTTCTTCCATTTCCACTCCGAAGTTCGAAGACGGGTGTTTTCTAAGGCTTAACAAGCTACCTACTGGGCCTGAGACAGCTGCCTCACGTCTACACTCGGTTGCTTGCCAAGAGCTTTCCAACGCCCTCGCGAACCCCTGAAATCTGCGCGGGCTGCCCCGTGCCGCGGTCCAGTCTGGGTACGGGGACGCCATGGGGCAAGCGCAGTGGGCAAACTCTATCCCGAAGGCTTCGGGCACTCGGGGAGACCCGCCCGACCGGCTGGGCCTGGGCCTGGGCCTGGCGACGGCGCTCCACCCCAGCTGCAGCTGCCCCACAGACGCCCGGGCTCGCTCAGGCGTCGGCTCTGCCTGCCTCCCGCCCCCAGGCTCGACCCCCTCCTCCCGGCCCGGCCCGGCCCCGCCTCGGCCTCTCGCGCTCCCGCCAGCCGGCAGCGGCCATACCTGCCGGACCCGGTGCAGAGCGTCCACAAAACCTTCGGCTTTCATGCCCACCGGAGCGCTCTGCCCCTGTACCAGCTCCGCCATTACCACCACCACCGCTGCCGCAGCCGCCGCCGCCGCCGCCGCTCGGCTCCCGGGTCCGGCCTCCCGCTCCGCTTGGGGACCCGTAGCCGGAAAGGGAAAATCTCCCCACTTCCGGCGGAAGGGACGCTGGGACGCTCGCTGCGGGGAAAGCCGCGTTCGCGGGGCGGGGTCTGGGCAGGGGGTCTGGGTCTGACCGGAAGTAGGGGCGGGGCCACAGCTCGACGGGCGGGGCCACAGCGCTTTCGGTGAGGAGCGGGCAGGACGCAAGTCTGGCCGAAGGACGTTGATGCCGGTTGTTGCTGATGTCGTGCCTGGCGTTTGAGACTGTGGCCCACAGATGCCCGACTAAGTTTGGGACTTAAATGGAGAGATGTGGCTTTTCCAGGACAGCTCCCCACCCCAGGTGTCAGGGAGCCTGACTCCAGACTGCCTCGCCCTGAGATGACCACTGGACTAGAATATTGGGACAAAGCACCTTCCAATGGCACCGCGTGGACCAGTTGGCGACGTGAAGGGCCAGCAGCAGCATCGCAGAATGTTAGTGCAGGGAGTCTCGCGCCCCAGGCAGGAGGATGGGCAGCACCACTTCTGGAGGGAGTTCTTGAGTGACATCGCTCAGGAAAGGCCATAGTGGTGTCCGCTTACGCATTCTTTCAGAAATGAGAGGAGGACAGGAAATACCACAGGACCCTCATCGCTTCCGTGCCTACCATGCGTCCCAAACCTGTAGCAAGAGAGATTGTGGAATACTTAACGAAATTTGAAACATTTTTAATGGTAGTGACGAGGTACAGATTTTCCAAAACAAGGAAAGAATCTTAGTCCTGGAAGATACTTGAGCCTCTGCAATGCACCATCTTGTAAATGAGCAAAAAACCTCCACCCCCACCCCCAAGTCAGCAGCGCTCTGTAGCTTTGACGCTCTTCTTGTTAGTGGCGGGGTCCAAGTTGGGCTGCTTGTGTTTGGATTAGCGCGATTGTCTCCTCTAATATTTCCCAAGCCCTGTGGGGCGAAGGAGTTAGATTTAACGGAGAGCCATGCTGCCAGCCTTATGCCCATCTGGAAGTTTCTATGAAGCAAGAAGAGCAGCAAGAAAAGAAGTTAATAAAACGCAACACGATTTTACCTCTCTTCACCTGTTCACGTGCTGGGAAATCGTGGGGTTTAGAAAAACTATGACTGGCCAATATTGAGACAGTTTATGAGTGATTTCGCTGCTAGATTGTGAGTTCCTTTAGAGCAGAGGCTCTGGTTTTGAGTTCGGCACCCCGTAGGAAACTTCTTTTGAATTATGTACGTCAAATTGGAACAATTTCTGGATTATGGCAAAATAAAACAATTTGGTAAAATTACAGAATTGGAGGTGATCACTTTCGGACAAAATGTTTCAGCCCATATAGGAAAGCACGTCGCTGGCAATGTGGTGGAGTCTTGTCACCGAGCCTGAGTGGACTGTGTTTTCACTTTGTTATGCTTATAAAAGTGAAGAATTTGGCATCAACCTTTTTTCTTCTTCTTAAACCTCATTATTTATTTGTGTTATGGCCGACTCAGCCTATCCTGGGGGTGGGGCTGGCCCAGCATGTGGTGCCGGGGATCAAGCCATGGTCTCTATGGTTGCCTAAGCTTGCCTAAGCAGGGTATCAGCCTTTTTGAACAGAGATTTTTCTACTGACTCAACATCATTGAGAGTTGTTTTAAATTTATTTTATTTTCTTTTGTATTTTTAGGGAAGGGTCTACAGGGTGTTCAGGGTTTCACTACTAGATTTGACTCATAGTGATCTGCCTGTTTTACAGCCTCCCGAGAGCTGGGATTACAGGCATGCGCCACCACACCCAATCTCAGTTGCCCAGCACCTCAAGCCCCAGGATTGAACCCCTGGCCCCAGGTTTTAATCCTATGAGCTATTTGGCCGACCCTCTGTTTTAACTTTAAAAAATGAATATATCTATGAAGGGAGCAGGCTGATTCATACATATTTCAGCTTGCTCCCCTTTGAGTATAAATAGGCTGCTGTCCCAAATATAAGATGAATTCCAAAGTTTGGTCCATTTGTTGTTTTGTTTCAGTACAGGGGATCCAACTCAGGGTTGGATCTTGCGCTTGCCAGGCAGACACTGTGTCACTGAGTTACCTCCCTGGCCTCCAAGTTTGGTCCAAAGATCACAGAACATCTATGTAGGAAGACAGGGTTCTGTCTGTCTGGTTCCCTCTTCTTTCCTTTCAGTAACTGAGGTCACTTATCGCTCATGGCACGCATGAGCATGATGACCCAGACCTGATGAGGTTCACTGTTACACACTCCAGGATCCTGACATCATTGTTTTAGCTCTTACCACAACTGCTTAAAAAATAAAAACTGCTTTTACATCTTTGCGTAGCTACTTGTTTATTGATTGTCTTTTCCACTAGAATAAAACCTCTACTAAGACAGCATGTGTTTGCCTCGATTGTTTCTCTTCCTAGCTCTCAGCTTCTCCATATTTGGAAAATAAACACATGAGATGATTTTGCTCAAAGAAGTCAGAAAAATTCTCAGAATTTTTTTAAAAAAGTCCATATGCCGTGTTTGTGACTAGATTTACAAATGAAATTGCTAATAAAACCAGCCCTTCCTGAGTTTTGGAGATACATTATTGGTTACATATTATCAACTAAAATCCACTCTAAGCAAAGTTGCATCAGAAGAGTCTAGTTCATGCTACAAGTAACCAATCTTGAAATGACAGGGTCACCATGTAGATAATTTCCCACTCCAGCTACATAACCAGGGCTGCAAGACTGTGTCCCACTTCATGGCCTCTGCTAATTAGCCAAGGCCAAGGGATGGCCTCTGTCTGGGACGAAGCCGCAGCAAGACAGAGAGAAGAGACTAGCAAGGCACACATGGGCTTTTATAGCTCCCGCCACAAGTGATAGGCACTAATTTTGTTCAGATTTCATTGGACAAACGAAGAAAAAAATTACACGGCTTTGCCTGATGTCAATGGCATGAAGCAGGCTGAAGACCATACTGGCTTTTGAAGCTTTTGTGTAGAAATGACACACGGCACTTGGCTCATTTAATTGGCTGATAATACAAGAGGCTTTTGGATGAAAAGCCCAGTTTACCTTCTTCTTCTGTGGATTGCACTGTCGGTGTTTATCTAGTAAGAGCAGCAGCGCTCAGCCCAGGGTCACAGCGCTTTTCTCCTGTGGTGTCTACTCGAAGTTTTAGAGCCACAGGATTTACATGTATGTCAAGGACCCATTTTGAGCTCATTTCCACCTTAATACGTTCTCTTTTTTTTTGTCTTTTTGAGACAGGGTCTCGCTGTGCAGCTCAGGCTGGCCTTGAGCTCACTTTTGTAGCCCAGGCTGGTCTTGAACTACACTGATCCTCCTGCCTTGGCCTCCCAAGTACTGGGATTACAGGTGATTTTTTTTTTTAAACGAACCAAACCAAACAAACAAAAAAAAACCTGTACACTTAACCATAGAAACAATCTTGTTTCTGAACTCTGTTGACAGATGTGCCGTATTTTTATCCGCACCACACTCTGTCTTGACCAAATCACTACTATACAACCACTTGTAGCTGTGCGCTAAATCTTAAAATGCAGTAACATAAGTCCTACAGCTTTGTCCTTATTCAAAATTTTTGTGACTAAGTTTCTTTGTCCTAGCACGCACATTGCAGAATTAGTTTGTTACTATGCATACAATAATTCATTGGGACTTTGTTTGAGATTATGTTTAATCTATAGATACACTTAGGGAAAACTGACATCTTAATAACAGGACTCCTTTAGCTCATTAACAGTGAGTACTGCTGGGTGTGATAAAAAATAGCTGAATGCTTAATTTTTTTAAAAAGCTATACTAAAAGTCATATTGCCGCTAATCCCCCTCAGAACCCTCTTGCTTCAAACACACTTAGCCCATTGTCATACTGCTTTCTGAAGCACTTCTGGAAGCCCTCTTTCATGAGTGTCTTAACGAGCACTATTGTGGCTGCCTTCGTGTCCTGAATTAACTCAAAATACTGATCTCTCATGGTCATTTTGGTTCTGGGAAAGAGTCAGAGCCACAGGGTTCCAGATCTGGTGAATAAGGAGAATGCAGACACAGTGCAGTGTTGTTGCAGTTGTTGCTACAGAGCTTTACTATACAGTTCCGACTTGTAGGGATCCTCCTATCTCAGCCTCCCCAGTGCTAGTATTACAGGCATGCGCCACCACACCCGGGTTTCAGGGCTGGCGTGACATGGGGTGCTGGGGATGGAACCTGGTCCTTGCACTTGCCAGGTAGGTGATTAGACCACCGAGCTATCTCTCCAGCCCAGTGTAATGTTTTTATAACCACTTTTCCACTAGATAGCACTCAGCAGTAGCAGTTACTGTATTTTTTTAAAATAGCACCTCACAGAGATACTCATAAAAAAAATGTACAGAACTGCTTTAGAAAGTGGCGAGATGGGCTGGGGAGATAGCTCAGTGGAATAAGTGGTTGCTTGAAGCAGAAGGTACTGAGTTCGATCCCTGGTACCGCAAGAAAAAAAGAAAGCGCGAAAGTGGCAAGAACACTTGAGATGTGTTCTAAGCTATGAAAGTATTATGAGGGGGATTAATGGCAATGTGTCTTTACTATAATTAAAAGGAAAAAAATCTAAATATTCACCTTAGAGCCGGGCGTGGTGGCTCACGCCTATAATCTCAGCACTTGGGAGGCTGAAGCAGGAGGATAGGTGTGAGTTCAAGACCAGCCTGGGCTACAAAAGTGAGCTCAAGGCCAGCCTGAACTGCATAGCGAGACCCTGTCTCAAAAAGACCAAATAAATAAATAAATAAATAAATATTCACCTTATATTTTGATCTCACATCTCTGAATTTATTTATTTATTTATTTTTCATGGGACCAGAGTTCGAACTCATGACCTTGCACTTGCCAGGCAGGCACTTGTGCCACAAAGCTATCCTCCCAGCCCCTCTGCATTTATTTTGATTTCAATTTTCTGTGCAGCGTTCAGCACATAAATTCTACACAGAGTTTAAATTTACACCAAAACATTTCCTGGTATTGGTGCTATTGTAAATGGTACTTTAAATCTTTCAATTCGTAATTGTTTGGTACTGCTACATAGAAATGAACTTATGTTTTTATCTTATTTTTTTTTTTTTACTGGGGATTGAACTCAGGGCCCTGCACTTTCCAGGCAGAAAGTTTACACCACTGAGCTATCTCCTGAGCTGTTTATGTTTATACTGGATGTTTACCCCTAAGCCCTACTCAGTTTACTTTGGGTAGGCTTTGGGGGAGGGGCGAATTGTGTGAGACTGTGAAGACAACCGTATTATCGTAAACGAGCATTTTATTTCTTCCTAATACATACTTCTTCCCTGTCTATGCCGCTGGCTAGGACTTTCAATACCATGTCAAATAAGAGCGTGAGAACAGATACTGAAATATTCCTGATCTTAGGGGAAGGCAGTTCCCCACTTGCTGCTCCGTGGGACGCTAGCTGGGGGGCGCGTGCACACGCTTCATCGCACTAGGGACCCTGTCTCTGTTCTTCATTACCTGAGAGTTTTTAATCAAGAATGCCTGTCAAGTTGAAATGATGGCGTGGCTTTTATTCCTTGGTCTGTTCACAAGGTGAGGTACAGTGCCTGGTCCTCAAATATTGAAGCAGGTTTTCTTTCTTTCTTTCTTTCTTTCTTTCTTTCTTTCTTTCTTTCTTTCTTTCTTTTTTTCTTTTTCATCTGTGTGTTTGGTACAGGGTCTCACCGTGCTGGCATAACAGGCGTGTGACAGGACTCTGTCACCAGCTCAGAGTGACCCAGGGGCTGGACCTTCATGGCATGTGAGACCAGAGACCAAACCCTGGTCCCCACACTTGCTAAAGCAGGTACTTTGTCCACTGAGCTGTCTCACCGGGAAGCAGGCTTTCTTTTCCATGATAAACTCTCCTTGTCCACAGCCACCACCTTTTCTTCTTTCCTTTTTAGTTTCTCTGGACAGGGTCTGCCTCTGTCATCCAGACTGGCTTCAAGCTCAGAATCTTCCAGCCTCCACCTTCCGAGGGCTGGGCTTACTGGCGTGTGCCTCCCGACCGCTGTCCTTCTTGCCGGATTTGGTTCATTAATATTTTGTTGAATTATGTTTATTCTTTAGGGTATTTATCTGCAGCTTTCTTGTTATGGCTTTGTTTGCTTTGGCATCAGGGTACCACTGGCTTCAGTACCAGTGATATGTATTGGGAGATAGAAACTTCTCTTCTATTTTCTGGGAGAGTTTTGCAGTTTGAGCCTATTTCTTTCCTAAATAGTTTCGTGCACCCTTGCAGAGTTTTGGCTTGTTTTGTTGCTCATGAAGCTAAAAGATTTTAGCCCATGAATTCAATTTCTCCAGTAAATATTGGTGTTTCTGAACTGTACATACATAGAGTTTGCTTTAGTCATGTGTGGGTATACGTACAAACAGAAAGAAGATTTGTTAGAAAGGAAGAAACTTCTACTCCCAGATCCTGAGAAATAGGAGCTATGCCATGTCACAGTGGACCATGTGCAAGGGGAGGGCAAGTCAGGAGGCGACCGGCAAGCGTGGAGTGTTAGGCCTCCATTAGTTGGTCTTTTCATTATTTTATAATGTCTTGGTCTCCAATAATGATATTGCAAAAGCTGCTAATATTAATATATCATGTAATAATGTCTGATATTAATGTAGTTACTTCATATTTTTAAATTATTGGTTTTTATATATCTTTATATTTTTCCTTTTAGCTGATCTGTATCTTTATATTGAAATCTTGTGGGGGGGTTGCTTACTTGGACAAGCAGAAATCATGGTACTTATAGGCAGCCTATAACTAAGTCTAAAAAAGAATCCAATCCAGCTGGGCGTGGTGGCACACGCCTATAATCCCAGCACTTGGGAGGCTGAGGCAGGAGGATCGGCATGACTTCGAGACCAGCCTGGGCTACAAAAAGTGAGCTCAAGGCCAGCCTGAACTGCATAGGAAGACCCTTTCTCAAAAAATCCAACCCAACAATCTCTTTTTTGTTTATTTATTGCTTTGCAGTTCAGGCTGGCCTTCAACTCACCGTGTAGTTCAGGTTGCCCTTAAACTTATGTCAATCCTCCTGGCTTGGCCTGCCTATTGCTGGGATTATAGGCACACACCACCACACCTGACTCAATCTCTGTCTTTTAACTTGTATATTTATGCCATTTTCATTTGTTGTAATTTGACTGATACATTTTTTTTTTATGTATCTAGTACAGTGTCTACAGGATCTCACTATGCAAATCGGACGCGTAGTGATCCTCCTGTTTTCAGCCTCCCGAATGCTGGGATTCCTGGTGCGAGCCACCTTGCCTAGTCTCAGTCACTGTCTGAGTGCACCCCGAGGGCGGGGCCAGCACAGCACTCAGGGATTGAACCCCAGTTGCTGCACCTGCCTAAGCATGCACTTTAGTTCTGCTGAGCTACCTGACCAGCCCTTAATTGGACTGATTTTGTTTGATTTAGGACACCAATTTATTGTTTGTATTATGTTTATCCCCTCTGGTTTTTGTTAGCCTGTCCTCCCTTTCTGATGTCTTCTGAATTATTTGACTATTTTGTAGTGTTCCATTTTGAGTTATCTATTGGGTTTTTAGCTATACTATTCAATATAGCTTTCTGGTAGTTGTTAAAGGGATTAAAATTTGCATACTTAGGCTCAGGGAGAGAGCACAGTAGCTTAGACACCTGCCTGGAAAGTCCTGAGTGTGATCCCCAGTACCAAAACAAAAACAAACAAAAAAACCAAAACAAACAAACAAACAAAAAAAACCACTTTTTTTTTTTTTTTTTTTT